>JARWLF010000852.1:0-12573 GCA_029853055.1 Scenedesmus sp. KT-U | reverse complement strand
TTGCTGCAGGTGCTGTAAAGACCGAGTTCAGCATTGTGCGTTTCAAAGGTGATGAGCAGCGAGCAGATGATGTGTACAAAGGCATTGATCCACTGACTGCAGCAGACATTGCAGATAACGTGATGTATGCGCTCACAAGGTGAGTTACTCCGCAACAGCAACAGGCGGACTCCAATGGATAACATGCAGTGGTCAGAGGCTGATTGTAACATGCGCAAAGGCTATGCAGCGTGGATTGTTGCTGTTGTACGATCCCCTGATTGATTGAATGGTCCACAAGCAGTCAGGTATGCGCAAGACTGTGTTGCACATGAAGAGAGTGATTGAAAGCATACGTTGCATGCATGGTATGTGTCACTGTGTAGATCAGTCAACAAGCTATGCATCTTCTGCTGATGTTGCAGACCTGCTCATGTTCAAGTGTGTGACATGCTGGTCTTGGCCACCTATCAGTCATCTGCAAAGGGCCTGGCACGAGTGAAGCAAGAGGCTAAGTAGTCTCTATGGAGACAGCCTCACAGCTGCAGTCATGTTCATGTTGGGTGCTGCTACCTGGCTTCGATTGGCGTCAAGCCAGCATCAGACGCTGCATATGGCAATGGAGTACGTCCTAGTAACAACACTGTTGCTTCTTCGGAACTTATGGTACTGGGCATAGTGATGCCGGGCAGGCGGTTCATAGCTTTTCTACTTACTTACTTTGGACTCTGCACAGCATTCATGGGCTGCCGCTTGTTGCGGTACTGGACAACGCTGCCAAGACAACATACTTACAGTCAGTTCACTCTGTGTGCAGGTAGTGCTAGCATTCAGCGCTCAGCGCTGAACCAGCCTGGTTCATTGATGTATGGTCGAGTTGGGGTCGGGATACTGACTGAAGTCTCAGCGTGTGCCAGTACCACTAGTTGCGGCTTCGGTTGAATGGTGCATGAACATGTCATGTCTTGCTGGTTATGTCTCGCGCGTGTTTCGGTTGTTGCTTATACTTTGAGCTGCTGGTACTGCAGCAGCTGAGTTGGGCTCATGCACCGTCGAGGGTACCTGCAGTACCACCTACAAACATACACAACTTACCTTACTGCGGCTTTTCGTTGAATCAATCTTGCTCAGCACCTACCCGCAGCTGCCGATCACGCTGCCTGGGCGACACTGATGGTCCCCGAAGCTGGCAGCCTTCATCCACGTACTACGCAGATATGTGTTGCAGATCAGCATCGCTCAGTTGCAAAATATAAGTCCAACTAGATGTGACTTTGATAAATGTACACATGTATGTGGCATAATAGTTGAGTCAACTTCTAGGCTTCTGCCGTAGCAAGCTCCACCTGGGCCGAGGCGTGATACATGAGATCGCTTACTTGTAGACGTTTACTAGTTGACATATACCTTTCATAAGTTCACAACGTAGCGTAGTTGGGTGTGACGCGTCGAGCTGATAAACGGTACATGAACCAGACCACCATGAAGCTGTCAGTCTTTGTTGTTTGCTTTTGTACTTTGATATTCTCTGTAAACGCCCAAGTATTGTCTTTGGGCTGCAACTCCGGCACTGTTCCTGGTCCTGTGAGGAACTTGAATGTGGTGATCAACAGGTGACGACAGGCATCTGTTACTGCACAACCAACATTAAATGGGTACCTGTGCTACCTATGGCTCGCACGAAAGCTTCATTGCAGCGTAACCAGTGATCGCCGACCACAGATACGGAGACGGAGGAAGGATCAACTTCAAGCAGCCAAATGGCAACGTAAGTATATGCAGTGGTATTTCAACAGAGTTTTAAGCGCCTGTACTTGGCACATCACAGCAGTAGTCGAATTTACTGATGTAACTCTTGCGCATGCACGCTTGGCTGGGTACTGCATCGGGCACATGTTCCGCATAGGGAAGTTGGACTCGTTGAGCGTTTGCAAATATATTTTTAGTTTCAGTCTATTCTCCCACTACGACAGTATGGGCATGCTTCTGCATTGTGCCAGATGATCAGCAGTTTGAACACGTGAACAGCTCCAGGCAGCTACCTGTGTTGTACGGAAGGTCCTGGGGCATGTGGTCCTCCACCAATGTTTACTTTGAATAAATCTTATTCACAGTATGTTGCCAACTGCTGTCAGGATGCAGCAACGGGCGTGCTTGGCTGCCAACAGTGATGCATATTGCCCTGCAGGGGCTTCTGCTGTACTTGCATTGCTGTTTGAGCAACCAGTTGCACTCGTGACTGCCTTGCAGACCTGTGTTGACTACTATGAGGTCAGGATGGTGGAGGATGGCCCTACACCTCGGGCTGTGAGCAACGTACCCTCTCAAACAAGGGAGACCAGTGTGCAAGTCAAAGGTCTTAGACCTGGCCAGGAGTACCTGTGAGTGCTAGGGATTCGTTCCTATGCTGGACAGCTGCTTCTTGACATGCTGTGTCATACCTCGCCTTGAAGCTATTTGTGGTATCACACTCAGCGCAGCGACGTAGCATTGACTCAAGCAGGCTGTGATTGTACTGTGACCTCTCGGATGATGATGAAGGGTTTGTTACACGGGAGGTGGTCTCCTAACTCAGTTAGTACTGCTAGTACAAATGCTGCTCTTGTTCCAGTCAACTGAGTTCAACCCAGCGACCTACAGCACACGCTGCAACAGCTAGAACAACACTGTCCAACACTCCATTAGTTAGCCACAAGCGACCAGTGGGTATGTTCCTACTCCTGTAGGGTAACAGTGACGGCTGTCAACCGCCGTGGTCGTGGTGAACCAGTGATGAGAACTGTTGTCCCAGCCAAGGCCACATCTTGTGACAGGAAGCCTGCTGCTGTCAAGGACATTGCTGCACAGTTCATTGATGCCAGGACCATGGCTGTATCATGGGTGCCAGGAGATGACTGCTACATTGGCGCAGATGTGCAGGTGTGCAACATCGCAGGGTATCATGATTTGTGCCGAAGAGACTTATCCAACAGTCCATGTCACAAAATTATGTGGCCAGGACTGGTCCACGGGGGTATCACATCATAATATCCAGCCTTTCAGGTTTGTGCCCAAGTGACACTGAAGAGCCAGCAGTGCTGGTTGCCCCTCCTCATGGTGACCTCTCCCAAGCTCTGCTGCTGTCCTGGTATGTTGCAGGTTGTTGAGGATGCCAGCAACAAAGTGGTATACACAGGATCAGTTGCAGATGTTGCTACGAGAGTCACAGGACTAAGTAGGTACCCTGCAGGGCAGCTAATGGTGTTTGCAGCCGTTGTTATTTCTTGGTCACCCGGCTGTCTGACAGTAGCTGTTAGCAGTGATTGACTATAGCTCTGTAGTGACCCTGCATGCACTGCTGGCTTAGCATTTTACGCACTTGATGGTGTGAGAGCTTATGCTTAAGATGTTCCATACATGTAGGGCCCAAAACTGATTACCGTGTGAACATCGTGCCGTATGCTGAAAGAACACAACAGAAGGGTCCCATGAGCACTCTTGAGACCCGCACTCCCTGTGATGCCACCCTGGTGCCAGGCACAGTGTCTGGGTTGAATGCCCGGCCCAGTGCGCCAGCAGGAACCATCTTGATTGATGTCAGGGGGGTCAACAATGAAGCATGTGTGGCTTCCTGGGAAGTAGGTGGTGCTGCTGCTGCTGCTGTTGATGCTGGTATTGCTGGGGGATGAGCATGATTATGACGCCGATCACTGTTGTCTTGAACAGACAGCTGCTGATTTGTCAAAGAGGTGTGACTGTACCTTGGGGTTGTATAGGTAGACTGATGTCTGGCAGTGTGTGTTGCCAATGCAGTTCAATGCCCGTGGTCAGGGCAACGTCGTCGGCAATGTGATCAAGGTGACAGACCCCTCCAACCCCGCTGTGAGTAACTTGAAGTTGAATGGTCGCCCCAATCAGAGGTACACCATCCAGGTCACACCTGTGAGCCCTTCAGGCAGGCGGGGAGTCACCGCACAGATTGGCCCCATCCTGGCTAGTGCCAACACACAGACAGAAGGTGGACGTCCGACCTGGGGCAGGAAGATGATCTGAGAACACACGGGCTGGGCAACCGCAGTGCATCACCGTGATAGGGTCTATAGTGCAAGCAGCTGTATGCTGCTGGGCTGATTTTCTCTGTAAGTTGCGCAACATGATCAGTTTGATGCCTCGTGACAAGCCATCCTTCTATACACCGTGTGCACCGTGCGACACAATTCTGCAATATCTGGTTGGCCCAGCTGGGGGGCATTGATCGTCAAATTTGTGTCTGATTGAGATTAGCAGGATTTATCATTGCTGGGGGACTCTTTAGTGTAGTGTCGTATAGTGTAGTATGATTGATCTGGTCTCTTTGCTTCATCTGAGCATACCGTTTGGGGTGTCTGACCATTGGTCACTTTGCAACGTTACTGTGATCACCTTGTTGGAGTGGTTCAGAGCAGGTTGATTCATATATACTTATGATGTCGATAGCTGCAAATGGTATCGATAGCTGCACATTTGCAGCTGAATGTCCACGCATCCACTGCAGCCCACACTGTGAGCTCTCATTGGTGCAGCACATGCCTCAGGCTTACGGTAAGACACACCGGTGGGGCACTGCCAACTTGTGCATTGGTGACTATGTGCATTGCCGACAAGGGGTTATGTGGCAGCCAGGCACGCGACCACTAGCTCGGCATATTCTCATGACAAGGTAGTTCAACTTGGATCGGATTCGATCAGTTTACGTTGTTACCTACGAGGCATGAGGCACATGTTGTACACAATGTTATGCACCAACAATGGCACTTTCAGACTTCGAACGTTCACAAGCGTGCAGAGAGATTATGCAAACATATGTCCAACATGTTTAACGTTTGGATGGGTTGCATCAACCTCCTGTTGTACTGCCACTGCTAGGACGAGAACACTGGACATGGCAACTACTAGTGGGTAGCTTGTGCATGGTACAGGCCACATGTGTGGTGCCACTGAACTGGTGTTGGCAACAGCAGGTTCATTGGCAAAAAACAGACCAAATCTCATGCAGCCTCAGTGTTCAAAGCACCATCCAGACACTGCTATCATCCTGCTTGGTACAGATCTGTCTAGACAAGCAGCAATCATTAGTTGAAACCAAACTAGTGCACGTGTCTTGGCAGACATGCACAGCCATACGTCTTGTTTGTGACACCTGGTACAGTGTGCTGAAGTAAGCAAGACTCAATGACCCTGTACACCGACTGGCAAACAGATACCTTACCGACAGAGCTTGCTACTGTACAAGGATATAGTACAACTTGTAATAACAACATCAGCAGCTTCAGCAGCTGGATCTGATCATAGGTGCCTTGCTGGGGATAACAACACCAGCTTGACAAGTGACTGGTGGTGCACAGGCCATCATCATGACAGGGATGGCCAGATCCACAGCCAGAAGAAATCCTGCTCAACATATCCTGCTGCAGCAACGGTGACAGTGCAGGTGTCGATAACGCAGCTGATGAACCAAACCATGAAACAATACACAAAACGTCACACTACTTGTATTGGTCACAGTAGCAGCAGAAGGCTGCAGCACAATGTACTGATGTCACATGTTGCCTCTGCGGCTGTCCTGAACTGCTTGATCATCAAAGAAGTCTTCTCGAGGCGGAGCGGCTGTGGTGGTATCTACTGTCGTGTAACAACACAAGCAGCAATGGCAAAGCCAACACCCACAGACTCCATGTACAGGCTACATATACAGGTTACATGTACAACACTTCATTCAAACAAGTCACCCTTCCAGGACCGTATCTTCAATGACAATATCAATCTCATAGTGGGAAGTTTGCCCTGCCCCACTCGGCCGTTGACCTCTGCAGCAGCATGTTGTTGTGGTTTGTCAACAGGGCTATCACTCCAGCACCCAACTTACTCGCCCACAACTCTGAACATGTAAAACCTTGATCAGGTCTCTGTTGCTGTTCCACCATGTCTCTGATCTGATTCATCAAGTCTTCGAACGACACCACAAACTGAGCTGCTGTCTTGTCCACCGCGTCGTACAACTGCTTCATGTCCTGCCAGCCAATGTGACCATCACCGTCACAGTCCAGCACGGAGAACCAGAAGCGCTGAGAGTGACGACTGCTGCGGTCCTCAGCACACTCAACAAACCTGTGGAAAGAGTGGGAGCATGTCGTGTTCAGCTGACCAAAGGATGGCAGTAGCACCTGCAATTTGTGCTTGAGCAAAGAGCTGAACATTATGCCACAGACAGCAGTAAGGTGGTTGTGTTCGCCAGCGTCTGCTGCTGCCTGAGCTTGAAAAGCAACTTTGTAATCTTGTCACCGGCAGATCTGTCACGAGCTGCCATACACAATATGACCCTTGCAACCAATCGTTCAAGGCTGCTAGTGTTGTTTGCTGCTCACCTGACAAAGTCATCAATGTTGAAGTAGCCCGGGAACCCACTGTGCCAGTGCCAGTGACTGAATGCGGCGCGCAATACCTCTGGTGCATAACAACTGAACAGCTCACACCCCTCAACCTGCAGCAGACATCCAAGCAGCACATTGCTTGGTTTGCCGAGAACAATCTTGTACCCTGTCACAGCAGGGGTGTAAGCCGCATGACACACCGTATGTGTGCGCAGCACCAGTGACTATCTACAACTTGATCAGGGATACAGTAACACCATCATCGTTGGGTACCATGCTCTCAAGCATCACCACCACAACCACAAACACCACTGACCTGCTGTGTGTTGATGTAGCCATCCTTGTCAGTGTCCATCACAACAAAGGCATATCTTGCTGCGTACTCTCGCCGCTGTCTCTCCGTCTCCTTCAATACAAACTCAAGGTCAGCGTAATCTGTCTGCAGAAGTTCATGGAGCATCTGCAGTCGCTTCAATTCATGCTGCACAGTGAGCTGAGACTGCTGCTGCTGCTGGTAGTCCTTGTGCTGCATATACATGGCTTCATCAGTAGTTCCTGCTGGTGGTATACTGTCTAGGAGTGCATCATCAGTAAGGCTGCCAATTTGTACTATGAAATCATTATCATCTACAGAACTGACATCAGCATTGGTGGCAGCTGCTTGTGATGTGGCATCAGCAACATCATGTGGCTGGTAGCACTGCATGCTGATGGCCTGATCAACCGCCATAGCTGTTGCTTCTGCCTGTTCTTCTTCAATTGCCACTTCAGTTTCCTCATATGCTGCGATGTGAATTGCAGCAGCAGGTGGATTGCAAAGCTGCAGCTGCTGCAGTGCAGCTGGCTGTGAGTGTTGCAGCTGTTGCTGATGTTGGGCGGCAACACGTCCTGCTTGCTGTGCCTGATCATGCTGTAACCTGTCCTCTGACATGTGCTTTACTTCAGTCTCCAGATACCTGTGTAACAATATGCAGCATCTGTGGACAATGGTTGCATACTAGCAGATTGCCCCGGGTTTGCTGCAATGACTGGACTATTGTAGGCCATCCGTATCGGCAGCAAGACTTTGCACACAACCAGTACTTGCATCTGTCATGAGTCTAGCCTAGGCATGGCTGCAGCCACTACTGCTTACAAGGTTTCACCAGTAAGTAAGCACAATGGCATGAAAACCTCATGTTCCTGAGCTCACCTGTTGCGCTCTTCCAGCTGTTGTAGACGGGCCTTCAGCGCTGTGACAGTCTCCTCACTCTCTGTTGTACTGCTGGCATCGACATCACTCTCAAACCCTGGATTACATTGACAGGATACAAGCCCTCGGGGTGGCAGTCGCATAGCTGGAGGGTTCAAGCTGCCTGCCAGTCGTGTGATGACAGCATGTCATATGCTGCATGTGTGATGCCTTGGTGTGGACACAGTGACTAAATCACTGTGCACATTGGTCGACGTCAACTATCTATAACCTGACAATGCTGTTGACGTACCTATAACACTCTCAGTGTCAACAGCGCAGCTGCTGCGCACGTCACAGTCCAACAGACCATCATCCAATGCTGCAAGGATACAGTCTTCATAGGGCCTGAAGGTACTCCCATCACTGCTGCTCTGCAAACTGCTGGTTCTTATTCTATCTTTCCTGTTGCTGTTGTGGTTTTGGTGCTTTTCTCTGACAGTATTGTCATCAAAGTACACAGCCATCTCCTGCAGATGTGTCGGTTCTGCTCTGGCTTGATCAGGGAATGTTGAGGCAGGGGGAAAGGGTACGCTACCAATATCGTAGCAAACTGATTGTGACACATTGACTTGCGCCAGCTGCCTTGCTGAGGTAATTGAGGTTGAGCGACAGTTCACTGCTGGTTGCTTGGGCTTTCCCGGCACGCTCGGCAGTGTCGGAACACCATGCTGACTGCTATAAACGAGCAAGGGGTACTCCATCCAGCCAAATAGGGCGTCAAGTGTACTCATGTGCCCATCTAGGCTCTGCTTCTTTCGCTCAAACACGCTGCTCCCCGTCTGCGGTCTTCTACAAGTTGCGGTGGTGGGCATATCTGCTGTCGATGGTCACGTCGACGTACAACGTCCCAACAAAGCTAGATATACAGTACTTCAAAGCAATAGCAACAATGCAGGAGCCCTCACAACTTCACTGGAGCATCAGCAACACGACGCTGACGGTTTAGCAAGAGGATTATATTTGTATGTAGTCTTTATACTCAGTTCAACTCCTGTGTACTCAGCCAACCCAAGCACATACACACTGCTGATGTGTTCAGGCTGCAGAGGACATCGAACAGAACAGCAAACGTTGTCTAAGCATATGTACGGCACTTAAAGGGTTGTAAATCACCAGCACCGCGCACGTTTCAAACAAATTCACTGCATTGGTCACTGCAGCGGGCCGGAAGGGAAGGCGAAGCGAACTGAGCACGGAAACATTGGCAGGTTATGCTGGCATATGGGGAACAAAAACTGTAACACGCTGTGTAGGAAGCGGCATTGATTGATTACGCCACCTCAGCCATGCAAGTACTCGAAGCTATGGCGCCTCGGCCGCGTCACCGGTTTCCGATAGGCCCAGAACAGTGGGTAATCGAACTAGTCACCATCATCACACCTTCTGCATACGACTACCTTTCTTGAGAGAGCGTCACTTCAAGCTCTCGCTGCTGCTTACTGCCCTGCAAGTACGACAAGGTTGGGTTGTGGGAGTACTCATCGATCACAATGGCACAACCCTCCGATCTTGGACAATGTTGGCACTATGCTTACTTCAGGCCGCTCACATGTGCTTAAGCCTGCTCAAGCGTACGAGTATCCTCCAAACAAGCATGTGACCAGGACTGCTGCTGAACCGGGTATGAGGTGTGGACATAGCATTCGCTTGGGCAACGCAACATCACCTCGTTGATAGCTGTTATAGTCAGATCTGCTTCTGAATATACCGTCAGGAAGCAGCAACGCAGAGACATGTCAAGCTGCTGCATACCAAGCACCCCCACTCACCTGATCGGTTGTCTTGATCACCGTCAACTTCACTTTGTCACCTACTTTATATAGCTCCAATGCATTAAACAGGTCTCCGCCATTGAGCACCTGTCTCCCATTCACAGCCACAATAACATCCCCTGCTATCACACCCCCTAAACCCCGCCGTGTTGCCAACAAGCCTGCTGCTGCAGCTGGGCCATCAGGCTGCAACCCTGACAGCAGCGCACCAGATGTCACACCCAGCTTCTGAGCAACAGAGTCACTCGAAACCTGCAGAACCGAACCACACCATGTCCATGCACGGGACACATAGAGTTCATGAGTTGCTAAGCTACAGGTGCCCGCGGCAGTGAACTCAGTTGCCAGATAATGTGCAAAGGAAAGGTACACGAAGCGTTGCGTGATAGAGCACACAACAAAGTCCCTACAACCCTGAGGATGCGCAAAATCACCGACCTGCCCCCAGCTGCACGACCCTCACCTGCACCCCTAGGCTGGGTCTCAGCACCCTGCCAGAACTGATCAGTTGAGGCACCACTGAGGCAACAGTGTCAACAGGGATGGCAAACCCAACACCTGCTGATGTGCCTGTTGGGGTGAAGATGGCTGTGTTCACACCAATCAGTCGACCGCTGCTGTCAAGGAGGGGGCCGCCACTGTTACCTGCAGTGACGGTGGTACGATATATTACAGCATGTACCAACTTGTCCAACTTTGGCAGTGGATGAATAAGCCAAAAAGCCCGGCTTGCAACGCAAAGTCATAGGCCTTTTTACAATCATATGATTGTAATTTGTCACTTGGCTGCAGTCCTTCTCCTGGCACGTGTTGTCTCAGAGGTGTTGAGCAGGACTGTTACTGACCTGGGTTGATGGCTGCGTCTGTCTGTATACCCCCAGGTATGGTGGACCCGAGCTGACTACGGATATCCCGGTTGAGGCCACTGATGACACCAGTGGTCAATGTACGGTCAAACCTGACAAGAGACAATGCGCAACAACACAAACAAGACGTCAAAGAAAATCACCAGTTCCTTGGCACTCCATTTTAGAAGTTGTTGTGTTGGTGATTGCTAGCAGCACCTCTGCGGTCCTGTACCTGCTGTGTGCTGTTCTGCACTGCTGCATGGCAAGCCTGTCCCTCATGTAAAGCAGCAGCAACATCAGACTCTCACCCGAAAGGATTGCCAATCGCCAGACAGAGCTGTCCTACTCTCAGTGTTGCTTGTTGACTGGATCCCAGCATCAGAGGACTCAGGGACTCTGGTGCTGCCTTGATTCGTAGGACAGCAAGATCTATACCCAGGTCACAGCAGAGCAAAGGGTGGCAGGTCAGCCAGGTACATGTGAAGCCAACAAAACATGCCTCGCAACCATTCCTTAGCATTCTGCGCGGCGAACACCTTTGGAAACTGGCTGAGGCAAGGCAGGAACAAGCATCTTGCTGGTCTGACTCTAGAGTTCAGCTGATCTCGGACAGCAAGTCTGCTGGGAGCACCTTCTGCCTCTCCCTCCCACCTCTGCTCCTGTCAGCTCCCACCAGCACAGCATCATACATCTGCTGCACACCCGCCTGGCCCTGCAGGGTCACCAGAGCCACTCGCTGACCAACAGCAGGGTTGGGGGCTGAGCTGCTCAGAGGGGCATTGGGGGACGCACCAAACTTGGCAAGAGCACTGCCGACAACATGATAGTTCGTCACCACCTGGGTCCAAGCGAACACTTGACGATAATAAAACCCAGTCGGCAGTGGTGGAACACAGACTGATCGAGGACCATACAATGATGGCTTGTAGGCTATCCACTTGCATGGTTCGCACATATCAAGGCCCTGCATCTGACTTGCCCTGCTTGTGAGTAGCAACAGCTGCAGTGCAGCAGGAATCCATCTCTACCAGTTGCTGGACAACATCAATATCGACAACAGTCACTGTGCTCACATGGCCTTGTTTGTCCCAGATAATCCCTGATCCATTCCCCTCAGGAACATCAGCTTCAGGAATCGCTGAAGGACCTCGACCCTGTGGGTGCAAACACACGGCAGCATTGAGGTGTAGCAGTGAGTTAGCTTTTGTCTCGTTGATTGTGGCTGCAGCAAGATGGTTGTAACAATGCTACTGCAGCCGCCTGATGGTTGGTGGGCAACAATGGGCCATGCATACAGTACTAAGCTGTACCCTGCTCATCTGACCTCTAGAGCATCATGTGAGGCTTCAAAGCCAATCAAAGCCAATCAAAACCAATCAAAACCAATCAAGTCTGCAACACATATCGATCCTGCAAGGCCCCACTGCAGCGCCTTCCTGCTGTTCGACTCAGCAGCTGTCACACTGCTCCAGGTGCACATGCACCAGGCCAGGCATGCTATCACACATGCACGCCATATCCTACCCTCAACGTGACGTCAAAGATACTGACAACGGCTGGAGCTGCCATGTTGAAGATGGTGATGATGGATTGCTCTTCTGGTGTGAGAGGACCACTGGGAGCAATGGCTGGCGTGACATCTTCTAGAGTAACAGCCCGAGCAAACGCTGGTCGCAGCAGTACACTGGTAGTAACTGTTGCTGATATCTGTCGCAAAAGGTCCCTACGAGACTGCTGCAAAGCTAAATTGTTGCTGTGGTGCCCCTGTTGCTGATGCTGGGTTCGTTGAAGTTCTACATCATCAGGAAAAACTCCACGTGACTGGCTGGATGAACGCCAATGGCTATTATGTGCTGTATCATCAACCTACAAGGCACCACAAGCCTCAATGAAAGCTGCACACACCATTTGCACCAGGCTGAGTAGTCCCAACGCCTTGCGTGCCTGGTGACAGTGATCACCAACAGTACAAACAGCCAGTGCAGCAATCGGCGCAGGGAAAGCGTACAGGAAGTTAAGAGATACCTTTGGCTTAGTACTGCGCTGTGCCGGACAGTTACATTGCGCCCGGAGGGAAAACATGCGGGGCCTCTGGTTGTGACTTTGATCACCGTTTAGTGTCTGGTGTGCTAAGTTGAAAGCACAAAGATGTGCAGCACAGCATGTCTTTCAGCATGTCTGCATCAACACAGCAGATGCGTTGCCGGTACACTCCCACCGCTTGCTCTTCCATACATGAACTGGCATCTTGTATTGATTGGGTCCTGTAAACGCTTTCATCAATGCTGCATAGCATTTCAAACACTTGTCACTCTTTTGCTTTGTATGCTGGCCTTCAGGGTTGACCGTCA
>JARWLF010000851.1:0-12578 GCA_029853055.1 Scenedesmus sp. KT-U | reverse complement strand
GAACTCATGTTGTCATTGCATCCAACTTGCTGCTCGAGCCAGGTGTTGTTTCCTACCTGGCGCTGCAGCAGCTGCTTCTGAGGCAAAGGGACATCTTGAATGAGCAGCGAAGTGATAGTGACTGTCAGTGATGGCTGACAGAAGCACACTGCTTTGTCAACCAGTTGTTGCGTCTGAGAGGCCACTTTAAGAGTATTTGGGTCAAGGGGTTGTACTCAAAAGTATGTAATCTACAGCTTAAATCGTCACTGCCTGACCAACTCAACGGAGTGTTCTAGTGCTGCTGCTGTGCAGCATATGTCACTCATGGCTTGAGTCAGAACTGGTTCTGAACGGTTCCACTTATGCGAGCAAGCTGGGTGATGCGCCTCTGTGACAGCAGACAAACATGGCTTCAAGCCACCGGAATGCTGGTCACCCTACTGCCCTTCAACCAGGCCCTGGTTGCTGAGCACTGTTGACAGCACCATGTGTATGCGTGATGCTGCATCTGATATGAGCAAACCACCTCAGAGTGACACAAACAAGGCACTGTGAAAAAGACAGAATCGTGCCTGTCATCATCTTGCATGTTGCTTCAGTCAGTCAATCTGCTTCCGCTTGTGGATCACGTTTGCAACGTGACTCACAAAAGTATCAAGTTGAAAATCTGAGTTGTGCAAGCTGTTGCTGCATGGCGGTCTTGCACTGACCGCACGACCCACAGCGCAATGACCCATTGTTGGCATCTTTCAGCTAAACACGCTCCAGCATACAGCTATAGCCGCAGCCACTGTTGCATTGGTGTGGAAAGAAAACTGGCTCATGCAGCAGGGATGCAGTGACAGCCAGATTGACTACTTATATTGATTGGGATGCACTCACGCTGGTCCATTGCCGTGAGCAAGCGCAAAGCAACAATTGCAGCTGTCTTTCAGTCAGCTTCTTCCCTAACTGTCAGCTTGCTGTGTTTCGCGGGACAAAGCAGACAGGGGCATCCTGCAGGGCCTGCTGTAGAGGCTCGGTACTGTGCTAACTGAAGCCAGCTGCTGCAGGAGCGGGCTGAGTGGAAGGCCTGTAGCAAGCTTTGGTACTTCATGAACGTCAGTATAAGCCGCACGATGCAGCAGACCGATCATTGAAACTTCCAATATGCCGTGTGACTGGTAAGCAGATGCACAACAGCAGAATACGTACTGCAGGACAACACCAGCATCTCTGTCGCAGCAGAGCAAAGCAGCACTGGTCCTTACACAACCCTGAGCAGTAGTGCACGGCACTTTTATAAGATGCGCAGCTTCTGAAAGAACGCTGGGCAGTTTGGCTAGTGGGAGCTGGACGTTCAGAGCCACTGCTATGAGCGAGTGTAGGTACATAGCACGCGTCAGGATGGTTGCAGTGATCAACCTGCTAACTACTTTGCATTGAACCCCTCATGTCGAGCTCTCTATGGTCACCCTTTCTCTCACCTAACCAAGTGTAAACCCTCGCAATGCATCCGCTTGTACTGGTCTCTAGAATGCGCTAGGTTTTGTCAGCACAACAAGATCGTGATTGTTAACCCTGTTATAGCCGGCTGCCGGCAGAAGCGGGCGGACTGTGCGCACACCAGGGCCGCGCAATTTCTTGCTGATCAGTGCCTGCAAGGGGCAGAATGCAAGCTGCTTCACAAGTAGTTCGCCAGGTACTCAAGTCTACCACCCAGCAGCACTGTAGCCCGACACTGTATCCTAGCCTTACCCACGATGCTCCTATACACCCGCTTATAGGTTCTGGCGCAGCAGGCTTTGTCTGCAGCTCCATCCGCTTTACGGTTGTCGGAAGTCGCGGTTGTGAGCAGGTTGCAGCACCTCAGGTAAGCATGTCACTAGTCCTGCACCTTCTGCTGCTGGCCAACCAAGGCGGGCACACGCGTTTCAGCAGTAACTACACTACATGGATCTTCCGTTATCTGCATGCTTGAAGACTACAATCTGACAGCATTGTTTATCATCTGTCCGCAGATTGCCATCAGCCAACTATTCGTCAGCAGCACAGGCAGATGCTGAGAAGAAAGAACAGCAGCAGGTATGCCAGCTGCTGTTGGACAGCTCTGCGCTCATCATGAAGGTGTTCGTATATATGTTATATAGTGGTCACTGCACAGCTTTGAACCATGATCAGGCACGTCATGAGTCCAGTCTTCAGGCTTCTGCTTGTTCTTTGCAGGCATCAACTGCTGACAGTCAACAGCAGCAGCAAGAAAGCAGCAGCACCACCACTGAAGAGCAAGCAAGCAGCAGCAGCAGTAGCGATAGCAGCACCAACGGCTTCAACTTCAGCAACCTGAAGGACCGCTTCACAGGCGGCGGCAGCAGCAGCAGTGATGGTACAGAAGCGCCCAAGGAACCGCTGCAGCAGCGTGCCAATAGACTGTGGGAAACGATCAGGCGGGAAGTGGCAGATGCTGTGTTGCCTAGACAGGAGTCAATGAGCTTGACACGAGCATATGAGGGTCCAACGTATCAGGTACATCACCTTCCGCCTCGTTTGATTCCAGCTGAAACACCCCGACACATTCTTCATTGCACAAGCAGTGTACAGTCATACTAGCCTGTCACGAGCCCTCTTTCAAGCTGTGTTATACATCTGTCATCTTTTTGCTCAATCACGTCAAAGAGGGATCAGGCATTCATCAGCCAGCATGACATGCGTTTCAACAGTATTGTGTCTCTTCGTCTTCCCACCACCACCACTGCCGCCGCCACCCCCAGGCCCCCGATGCCCCCTATGAAGGCACCACAGCCATAGCAGCAGTCAAGCAACCAGACAGCTGGCACGGTAAACTCATGAACGAGCTCTATGAGAAGTTTGGCCATCATCCAATCTTTGCCAGGTTCCGTAAAGTTGATATTACTGCTAACCCCGTGTATCAGAAGGGAGCAGAGCTTGCTGAAGACCTGAGAGAGAAGTATGAGACGAGCGATCACCCAGCTGTACACAAAGTGGAGGTAAGATGGGGGTAGTGAGATTACAACAAACCCCAGCAGCAGCAGCAGTGGCAGCATCAGCAGCAGCAGCAGAAGTAGAGGTACTGTCAGATTGTCTCATGGCAACACTGCTACTGCCAGCCCTTCAGCATCCATCAGCTTTATAAACCGTCAGTGGTGGTGTCAATGTGCTGGATCATGATTTGAATCGGACTACTGCGGTTTGGTTGAACCGTTGCTCACTTCCAAACTATCCCTGCCCTCCTGCTGCTGCTGGTGCTGTTGCTGATTGTGATGTGACATTCAGGATGTGAAAGAGAAGCTGTTTGGCATGTCAGAGACAGCAGCAGCCATGGCCAAGATACGCAGCAGAGACCCACGCTTCGACATGAGCAGACTGCTAGAAGGAGTCAGGTCAGGCACAGTCACAACACAGCAGCAGTAGCCCGCAGCAGCTGACATGTCACTGATTCTCGTTGTGCGGTGTCATAGCAGCCAATGATTCAACCGCTCAGACAGCGAACTGCTGGATGCTGCTGTATAGTATGCATATCCATGGCCTAACTGTCGCCATCTATGCTCAAGCTATGCTCAACCATGCTCATCCTCAAGTCAATCATGTTTGTTTGTCTGTTTGTGTTCCAGGTTTGATGCGCCCAATGTTGTGAAGGCGTTTTTGACTCATGACCTGCCAACACTGAGGCAACACTGCGGACCAGAACTGCTGGAAAGACTGGAGGGAATATTCAAACACTTTGAAGCACAGGTACTAGCAACGTGGATTACAGACATGTCCTAGACATTGTGAGATAGAGATCATATCCGCAGAAAGGGTGCACTGTGGCCAAGACTGTTTATCCTGCAAGCTACTGCTCCATTGCGGCTACTGTTTGATGCAGAGCAGCGGCAGTGTTGTCGTGGCTTGCAGGATAGTTCCTAGTTGCTGATGTGTCACGTAAACAGCTCCCACAGATTGGCGCCAATCTCTACCTGACTTGTTGTTGTCCACCTTTCCGCCACCACCACCTCTTGCCCCCTGACATGTTAGTCATTTGCATTGCTTTGCCTGCTCATGTATCCAGTATATGCTTGATGTGCCTCTGTTAGTAGAAAGTGAGAAAGATTGGCAGCTCTGCTCATCATTTCAACCGCCCTAACAGGGGCGATATAAGCACCCAGCTAACCAACTTACTGCTCACTATTCCCATACTGCTTGTCAACACCCTGCTTGTTATAACATCCTCTCAATCCTATCACAACCCACAGGGTCTGTATGAGGACCCCACCATCTTGTTCACCGGTGAGCCCGAACTTGTGGAGTTGAAGTTGGTGGAAGACGAGCCGCTGGTGGTGGTGCAGTTTGCTTGTCAGCAGTTGAAGTGCACGAGGGATAAGTTTGGCAACGTCATGGATGGTGATCCAAACAGCATCCAGAAGGTAGGTTTGGAGTCTGTTGTACATATCTTGCAATGTGGCAACATCTTTGGCAGTGCATGCTGTGCACTTCCAGAACATGCAATACGTGTGCACAGGATGCTAATGACGGCGCTGACTTGTGTATGTGTGTTGCAGTATAATACAGACGTTCGTTGAGACCTGCCAGCACTCAGACAGGAGATGCTAACTTGTGTGTGTATGTTATGCTTTGTACAGGTGTTCTACTTCTGGGGTCTGCAGCAGGAGGGCAGTCCAACTGTACTTGCTAATGGCAAGGTGCTGCCACCACGCTGGGTGATCAAGGATATGATGTGGCAGAGCCTCATGATGCTGGCTTGAAGATGCATCTGGTGCTTAGTAACATGGGATGGCCAACTGGCACAGTGGCAAAGCATCGTTGACGCAGGGGGCATAGATACCCAAGGGCTGAACGGCCGGAGTGGGTTTTCTTTCAACTTTTCTGCTTTGTGACAGAAGCTCCAGCCATGGACGTACCGCTGAGCCGTATGCGCGTTTATGACAGTCTTTGTTGATCCACAACACCAGTTTCTTTTTTGTTGATCACAACGGTGGTCCGGCTTGCGGCAATCTTGTACCAGAGGATGCAGTTTCGGAAGGCATTTGGTGTGTTCGCATATCTCCAGCTAGCACATGCTTCAGATGGTGCATTCCGTGTTTGTCATGGTGCTGGTGATGGTTTGATTGCAATACACTGGAGGAGGCAAACACTGTTTAGGCAGCAGAGCACAAAAGATCTCTAGAGGAGTCAAGCAATGGGTCAAGCAACTTGGACGGTCCAAGCAGCAGTTTTAAAGACTTGAGAAGCGATCTGGTCTGAATTACTAACAATTGAAGCAAAACTAGTTTACAGTCTACACTTACAATGCAACGACGACAGGACAAACTACCATGCTCTATAAAGCCGCCAGCCGCACCTGCAGAGCAGTACAGTTCCGTACCGCGGCCAACTGGTACCAGCTGACGTGACGTAACACCCCAAACAGGCAAGTCGGCATCAAGTCCTTGCGCCTCTCTTGTTCTGTGTCCTAGGCAACATCGATTCGTGAAGGATCCGCTATCGGGCTTATCAGTTAATAGGGGATCGATCTCGCAGCGCAAATTGGTTCTAGTAGCAACCGGAGGGCTTCTTTACTCGTACGCAACATGGTAAGTAGCATGCGTCAAGCGTTTCCTTGCGTTTGTTAACTGCTATGGTGGTGTACTCCTTTGCTTGTATCAGCTTTTGCCTGCTTCACGCTCCAGCTGCTGCCACAGTAGCTTCACCGGTACCTCCCATCAGGAGCATCCAACGCACCTCTACGGCTCACATGCAGGCTCAGTGTTCCACCTTGTGCCACCACGGCCTCTTACGACTGATCCTGATGGCAAGAAGCACATGAGAACAACTCTGGCGTGACGCTTTCCACTGGTAAGCAAAGCAGTAGGCCAGCAGATCAACCACCACTGGCACAACTGTCACACAGCTACAGATCCATTACGGATCTGCATCGTATAACGATCGAAGGTGTGATATAGGACAAGCAGCAGCGACCAAGCCTTCCTGTAAGCCAACCTATCATGCACTGCAGTAGCTTGTGTGTAAATCTGTCAGTGCTGTGCATTGTCCAAGGTTGTTGTGCATTGCAGGGCAGACCCAATCTGAAGGCGGGAGTGATCGCAGCAGGCCAAGCATACAACTTGGAAGTGTACAAGAACACACCTTGCAGCAATTCATTCACAACATCAGGTGCGCAAGTGTTCATGTTGTGCTGTAGCAGCCAGTGCAACTACTGCTGCATTGAGTCATGGCAAGGCTGGAAACATGCGCATTGAGGAATGTGATAGCATGACAAGTTTGATGACTGAAGACTATGGCAGGCTTTAGCCATCTCAACCTGTCAGTGCTACTGCAACTACCGCAACCCAGCACTGAGACAATGCACAGTGTAGTCTGCACTGATGACCCTGTTGTGCATCGGCAATGCACGGGAGGCAGCAGCAGCAGCAGTACTACTACTGCTTGGAGATGCTGACATGTATGAATCCAGTACTGCTAGCCTTATGAGAGATGGAGCATGTATACCTCCGCAAAGAACTCCCAGTGAGTAGTCATGCTGCCTGCAGTGATTCCCCAACGTCATCATCAGCCCCTGCTACTGCTCTACTGTAGAAGCAACAGCATCAGCAGCATGTAGGCAACACTGATGCCATGAGCACATATCAGGAGTCAATGAAGACACGCTGCAGCAGAGGAAACACACTGCTGTTGGCAAGTGCAGGTGCGGCAGGTGTTCAAGCTGTGCTGTGACAGCCTATGCAACTGCAAGTGCTGCTGTGCTGTTGTGCATCAACGCTACATTGTATGCATTGTGGGACGCACTGCTAGTAGCATCAGTCGCTGTTACGAGGCACACCTCAGAATGTCAACAACCTTTGCATGCATACTTTGGTAAGGTACTTATCATCTTGCAATGCAGTCATAAGTAAACACCAAGCTGCATACAGCAGTACTTGCTTGGCTTGTGGACAGTCATAAGTAAACACCAAGCTGCATACAGCCCACCATCATGCAAGATAGTTTGACAATGCACGAGGTATTGTCTGTGGTACGTCTTCTGGTGCTCATCTGGATGCCTACTGAGCTGTGTTGCTGCTTGTCCTGCTGCTGCCGATCACCAGGGTCCAGTAATTGGCGTCTTCACAGTTACACCCATAACCCACAACCACACTGTCAAACCCCTGGCAAGGAGGTGGATAAGATGTTGTCACTGACAGCACAAGTCATAGTATGCTTTGAGACATGCTATAATGAGGATCCATCAAGCTCAAGCTGCCGCTTGATGGTCACTGTGAGCTGGCTTACTCAGGCTGCCTCAACCTACTTTGGATGCCAGCAGCTAGAGCAAGCCAGCTCACAGTCGGCAGGATAGCCTTGAAAAGAGAGTAGAGAGTTATGGCGCTGCAAGCATGAGTATGGTATGCAGGGCTGTGCCTGCGTCCCAGCTGCCCTAGTCTACTAGACTAGTAGTCTACTAGACTAGTCGTCTACTAGACTGTACTAGATAGTCACTATCACAAGTCACTAGTGAGTCACTGCATGCCAGGGCCCCTGAGGGCAATTCTTGACTTGCAGTCGCAGCCGCTGTAGTACAGTTGTACTTCAGGGTTGGGAGTGACACTGCCTACCTGCAGGCAACCAGGACAGGGAGAACAGAATATCCAAGGGATTTGAGAGCAATGGCAGAAGGCGCTGCTGGTGAGTACATCTTGCTTCTGATGATACGAGCTCAAAGTGGGGTTCGGAACTGATTCTTATGATTTTGGCATGCTAGCTTAGCATTGACTAGCTGCGCTGAGTCATCACATTTACATCATGTTCAGAACTATGATGTGATCACGATGATGATTGCAAACACTGACAGCATGGCAACCAAGCTGCTGATTGTGGTTGTGTTGGCAGCAGACCACAACCATAAGCAGTATTGCAGTGTGCCTGTCATAAGCCGTCACATGGTTGTTTGAATCACAATAACAAACAACGGTCTGCGTCTTGGTTCGCTGCGGCGGTGTTCAAATCCATGCTGTGTAGTGCATGTTGAGCAAAACAGATTGGTACATATGTCGTTCCACCAGGCGGTACAAACATTGACATTGTCACACTCATTGTTGTTACAAATGTCGTCACTATCCTAGTTACATCTTCTCCTCAGGTCTCCATGGTGATGTTGGTGATGCTGATGTTGCTCGTCATGATGCTGATCAGATCCACATCAGGGACCTGGAGCAACAGGCAGAGCAACAGGCAGAAGAGATCAGGAGGAAGAACAGACTTAATGAGGAAGAGGAGAATATCCAATCCGATAGCAATGAAGAGGCACAGGCGGGCAACATAAATGCAGGTGACCTCTGGTTCTGTATGCACTACGTGCTACTATGAAGGTCAATTGGATAAATTTACAGTTGTTGTGCTGTCACACAAGTGGTGCTGCTACAGCCTTTACAGCACTCTGATCTTTCATACCCTTTGTGGTGTACACACACCAGAGCGGACATGATGAGATCGGAATGTATGAGAGGATTAGCAAGCTTCATGTCATCAGCCACTTGATTGTATTCTTTGAATTGTTATGGTATATCAAAAGTTTATCGAGTGCATACCACCAGCTGCTGCTGTTGTCCTCGTCGGAAGCTTTCCAGGTGTTGATTCAACCTGGCATAAACATATCCGGTTCTTGAGAACGGTTCTTGCTCTTATTTGAAGTATGCCTGTGTACCCAGTCTGACCACGCCCTAGAATAGCGACAATTGTTCACTTTGCACCTGTGAGTCTCATCTGGTGCAAAGCTCGCACTTGTCTCTGTTTTAGCCCTTGATGAGCAAACCAACTTGCGCTCCTGTACAGCTTGTACAAGCTTGCATGGGGAAGGGATTGACTGTGCGGTTGCAGCAGTTATCACGCCTCATGCACAATCATGATGTTGTGACACACTGTGACTTGGGTTTTGGTGTGTTATGACATGGTACATGCCCGTCAAGTCATCAGATGTCATGCAGCCGCTGATGGGATATCACATGTGCAGGCATTTGAACTGTTCAGCATTCCACTGTAACCATACCAGGACCAATAGTCATCAACACCATGACCTGGGGGCTCTGCTGCTGCTGCTGTTGTTGTCTGCCTGCACTACAGCCTCAAGGCTTGACCGCCACTCGTCTTGCTGAGCTGTCAACTCTCCACAAAGGCGCATCATCATCAACATCGTCATCGATGTATCAGCAAGCAGCAGATGAAGGATCAGATGACAAAGATGATCTGGATGATGATATCATGACAGCAGCAGCAGCAGCAGATGCCGACGGTCGTCCTGGTAGGGGTCATAGGAGGGGGGCAGGATCACATGCTGGTGCTGGGAAGAAGGGAAGAAAAGGCGGTGCAGTGAGACTCTGCAGGACAGATGTTCAGGGACCACGCTGTTGGTGAGTATTAGTCGTGGTAGGGAACACCACGGTGCTTGTGTTGATCGCCTGTAAGTGGTTGCTGTTTCCAGCTCACATATCACAGCTGGCCCAGGGTCATGCATTCCTAACATGTTCCTGTCAAAGCTGTGATATGTCAACTGACAAGTTACTTAGAACCGGCTGCTGCTTGACTCCGACAGTTGAGCTCTTGAACTCATAGCATAGTGATGTACTGGTTCCTCAACTACCAAGTAGAGGCACTTGGCTGTTCAGAGTGAGTCAATCCAACACAGCCAGTGCACTTACGCCAGTCACTTTCGGAAACAAACTGCCAGGTTCCATTGTTGCAGGATGTCTGAGCGTGAGTATATGCAATGTGGGTACTGTAGTGTTGCATAATGACTGTAGTGCACGATCTGGTTGGCAGATGCAACTACTAGCTCTGGCAGATACAATCACCTGCGACATAATTGATGTCTGCGCTGAGCAGTAATTCCCTGTGACTCTGTTCCTGCTGTGTTCTACTGCTGTTGCCTGTGCTGCTGACCCACTACGCCATCATATCAGGCTCCCCCACAGCCCTGAAGCCCAGGGGTATGATGCAATTGCCAGTTGCATATGCATCAGTGATCAACCTGAAGATATATGCGCCGGAGAAGAAGATGACCTTCGGCCTGAATCACAAAGGTATGCACGAACTGCTATCATGGCTGTGACATTACTTTGATATACGCTGGCAGCGCTCGAGGCTGTTGGGGACTCTGCACCAACATGTAGTTGCAACACCTTGCGTTCAACAAAGACGTGAGATGCTCCAACCACATGCTGCTGCAGATTTCTAGTAGTACTATATACATGGTGTACTAAGAACACTTGCTGTTGATCATGATTATGTTGCTGCTTTGCTGGGATAAATTCAAGAAGACAAGGTCTATTTTATAAGCTACAGTTCCAGCCTTGGCCTTTTCCATGGTGTTGGTGGCTCATCAAATCACCACAATCGCGACTGTGTGCTATAGCCTATAGCAATTCGGAATTGCAGTTGGCTTACACTGGCGCCGTCTGCCACACCGGTTGAAGCTCGACTCTGTAGACATGTAGCTATCAGGGGCAAGTGCTGTGCTCACCTGGTGAACCCTTCTGCTGCTGCTGCTGCTGCTGCTGCTGCTGCTGTGTCCTACTGCTGCTGCTGCTATGTCTCCTATAAAGGCTCCCTTGACGTCAGCTTTGGGCTTCAGCCTGGAACTGTTCGTGATGATCATCCTGGAAACATGTTTGATAGTGAAGAAGCTTTCAGTCAACTCAGATTTCAAACCACCGAAGGTGTGCAAGAGGGGAGTAGGTGTCCAAGGAAGATGTGATAGCATGACAAGTGAGGTGACTACTGCTTGTGGCAGGTCTCACCACATGAGCCTGTCAGTGCTGCTGCAACCCAGCACTGAGACAATGCACTCTACTGTTTGCACTGATGGGGTTGTTGTGCATTGGCAATGCACGGGAAGCAGCAGCAGCCGTGTTGAATGCAGATATGCGAGCTTTCAAAGCAGCAGTGCTGCTGCTTTGAATGCTGGCATGTCTCCATTTAGAACTGTCAAGTGCTGGTAGTGCTACCATGTATATCATACATAGGAGGCTGCAAAGATCTCCCGATAGCTGCCAGGAACTGCAAGCAGCAGAAGATCTGCATATAGTGTTGCTGGCTTTTCATTGTGATACCTTGTTGTTTCAGACATGCAGACCACAAGAGACTCCCAGTAAGTGGTTTTGCTGCTTGCAGTCAACCTCAAAGGCTCCGGCGGCTCCTGCTGTTGCCAGTAGAGTACATTGTAGAAGAATCAGCAGCAGGAGTATGTGATATACCCAGATGTGCCAACAAAACCTCCTCTGATGATGATGATGATGATGACATCATGGCAGCAGCAGGAGATGATCGTCATGGTCAAGGCACTGGTAGGAGTCCTAGGAGGGGAGCAGGATCATATGCTGGTGCTGGAAAGAAGGGAGGAATGTGAATGGTCAACAGAGCATGACAAGGTGTTGCTGATGAGTGCACCATGCTTCAGACCATCTTCCACTTGGAGCTTGATGTGGAGTCACATGTATGCTGTTCTCAGTGTACATATATCTGCCGGGTATGGCAACACGACATGAGTGCTGTCCCAGCCGACATATGTCCACTCTGAATACTTGTTGTGCAAACAGATACATCGCTGCCGTGTCGAGCTGTGTTCAAGCAACATATTCTTGGTCCTGGGTTTTGGAGCTCTGGTCTCCAGCCCCAAGTCCTGGCCTCTTCAGGTAGTTCATGGCACATGAACGAACAAGTCACAACATTCCCCATATTTGTCTGCTATAGCGACTCAGACTGGCAACTACAGTTACCCAGGCTGGCAGTGATCCAGTGTCTGCCCAGCATTCAAGTTGACGGTTGACTGTGCAGAAACATCAACTTGAAGTTTTTGCTCTAGGAAACTGCTGTGCTCACCTGTTCGACAGTGTCCTGCTATTTCCGCTGCTGCTGGTGCTATGCATGTACCCCCTCCCACTCAGGCCCCCATCCAGCCCTGAAGATCTTGGTGATGATCAGGCCAGGGTTATCAATGATGGTGATCAAGATGATCTGAGACCACCACCACCAAAGGTGCGTAGGTGTTTCAGTGTGTTATATGTTGCTGATCTTAGAGATGCCCGGGTGACTGCAGTCTTGATCATTCCATGGATGCTTGAGGCTGCAGGAGTCTGTCCAGCATGTGGCATGGCAGATCTCAGCTGTAAGATCGGTCCCTGCTTCATGTTGCTGCAACTTCTTGGAGGTATCTGGTGCCACCAGTGGCTTTCTGTCTTGATATACAGTTATATCTGAGCGCTTGAGATTGTGAGACTTGGCATCAACATGTGGCCCTGGCCAGTTGCGCCACTGCTTCTTGTTGATTCCAAGCCTGAGGGATCGAATCGTGGCAGGGCATACTGCAGAGCATACGGTGAATTCTGATGTGCAAGAGGTGTGGTGATTGTCATCAGCAATGTCATGGTCTACTGCTACTGCTGCCTTCACTGCTGCTGTGTACAGGCTGATGCTATGTTGGACTGGGACGATGCTGCTGGTGGTGGGGACCGTGGTGGCGGCAGCAGCAGCAGCAGCCAAGGCAGCGATGGTACAAGGACGTCATTGGGCGGTACACCTCCTGGTACTACAGCAGTGACAACCGGTGACAGATCTGTGACACCGCCTAC
>JARWLF010000850.1:0-12581 GCA_029853055.1 Scenedesmus sp. KT-U | reverse complement strand
AGCAGTGCTACAAAATCCCAACATGTGCTGTCGTGCTCAGGTTCACAGGAAAACACACCTGCAACAGAGCTACTAGCAGCTCCAGTTTCTGGCCATCTGAGGTGCGCTCCAAACTTTGAGCAACATTTGCAGTTGGCACACTGACACGGCCAATCTTGACTTTGACGGGATTGTTGAGGTACTGTGCTGCTAACTGCTCAATCTCCCTAGGCATTGTGGCACTAAACAACAGAGTCTGGTGTGGTGTGGGAAGATTCTGCAGTAGGCATGGGGCCACAATATTACTTGTAAGCCATCCGTGTGGCATTACACACCATGCTGCAAAGAGCAGAATGCTATGACAACTGCAATTGGCACCCTGCCACCTGATGAAAGCAACATCGCAAGTACATAACAGCGGTACATGTTAACAGACCACATGGCACCAGCAGGAATACCTCGGACTGCCTAATCCCTCACCTGCAAGACCTCTCTAATCTGTGGTTCAAAACCCATGTCCAGCATTCTATCTGCCTCGTCCAATACCACGTAACTGACACGTCCTAGGTTTGTATTGCCCTGCTGCAAGTGGTCAATGAAGCGACCCGGTGTGGCGACAACAATCTCAACGCCTGTTATGAGCTCTCTGCGCTGATCCTGCATCGCCACACCACCTACTACTATACAACTGCGTACACTGCGGCTGCTGCTGCGCCCAAACGCCCGCACTTCTTTGTCGATCTGCTGTGCAAGCTCACGAGTTGGGGCTAGGACTAGTGCCATCGGACCATCACCTGTGCACATACAGCAGAAATGGGTCCTTGTTGAAAGATTGAGAACAGCCATGTCAGCAACAAAGACGCAATGACATGCAGGACCCTTTGGAACAGTGAATGGGACATTCACAGGTTCTGTTGAGTAAAACTGCCATCTGCATAACCCATGATAGATCCATTTCACTCTCAGTATTCGAAAGTAACATAGATGAGGTAGGGTTGGCTAAGCTTGGGACGACATGAGAGTGTTCTGCGATAACAAGCCAGCCCACCTGGTCTCAAAGGTGGCTGCTGCAAACAATGCTGGATCATTGGGATGCCAAAACCAGCCGTCTTTCCACTGCCAGTCTCTGCACATCCCAGGATGTCAGCTCCTGATAGGGCCACAGGAATACCCTGTGCCTGGATGGGGGTTGGGGTCTCATATTTATGGTGCGCTATGTCTGCCAGGATGTTTTCATGAAGCAACTGCAGGAGTGCAGCGATCAATGTTCAGCTGCAGCAAACTTGATCATCAGGACAATCTGATCATCATAACATATTGCAACTCAAAGTGGTGCGTCAGATCTGCTGAACTCTGGGTGCTGAGATAATGCAGATGTAGCCTGACTGACGTGTATTTCAAGTAGTAATGCAGGTGACTGCTGCTTGTAAGGACCTGTACAGCTCAGGCTCACCATGTCCTTGAAGGACTCGATGGGAGCAGCTGCAGGTGCCTGTCCTTCCGTAACCTCCACATCCACGTTCAACCGCTGCCGGATGTCTGCTATTTGTTCCTCGTCCAGAGCCTTTACACGATCGCTCGGTTCCCATTTGCCAATCACAGCCTCAACTGAAGGCAGTGTTCTGCGTGCAGATCCCCTAGAGTCTATATTGTTCGCACTAGGAGTCCTGGGTAGGTTGGCCCGACGTGGTGCACCAGAGTCACTGCCCCATCTGCTGCCGCTGCCCCTGTCGAAACTGTTCAGGTTGTCATGGGAAGAAGACCTCGAGCCAGAGTTGATGTTGTTACTTTTACCCTCTGCACTTTGCCCCCTCAGATGAGGTGGCACGTATGGCATTGCTTGTCCGGCACTTGTTCTGCTGAAGGATCCTGATACAGAATAGATGTAGAGCTTGAGTGCGTCTATATGCAGTTGCTCTGGCCAGCAAGGAACTCAAAGCATGTGATATCGTGCTTCGTCATGCAGCAGGTGCCAACCGCCCCTCAACAAGGGACCGGGACATGACAGTGTTATGAAGGTAGGTACATAGTGCTTCACTAGAAACTGGTGCTGATAACCAGCTAAACTTTGCAGCGCCTCTTGACAGCATTGGCAACATACGGTTCCAGCTCTGACCCGTGCATCATCCAGGGCAGGCTGACATCTGCAACATCATTCACCAAGCTGTGCTTCGCCGTCACGCAACAAGTTTGATACTCGTACTACTGAAGTAGAATTGCTGGGTTGCTATCCTCAAGTTTCAGGAGGTGTCAGAAGACATAGTAGGGCCCTCTCCATACATAGACAGCAGTGACAGTCAGCTGGTGTAAATGGCTAAGCATCATCCCGATCTGATTATGTGCATGAAGCAACCGGGAATTGGTGAGTAGTTGCAATCCATGTCTTGCTCACATGCAAGTCACCGGTGCAGCAGCAACTAATGCATGTGACATCGCTGTGCAGCCATTGGCCGTCTTTGTGAGAAGTGTGATGGCAAATGCCCAATTTGTGATTCATATGTCAGACCGGCCACCTTGGTACGCGTATGCGATGAGTGCAACTATGGCTCCTATGAAGGCCGCTGTGTGATCTGTGGAGGCATCGGTGTGTCAGACGCCTACTACTGCAAGGAGTGCACACTACAAGAAAAAGATGTGAGATTCTGCTTCACACACCATGCTTTCTCAGATCTTGGCATGGTTAATATGCATGCCGTTGCAGATCTATGACTGCATGTTATAGAAGTTTGCTGTATGCGCAAGCTTCTTCCAGTGGTGGGGCATGGGCTTACTGGTTGTTTTTCTGTTCTGCAGAGAGATGGCTGCCCCAAGATCATCAACCTGGGTTCAGCAAAGACAGACTTGTTCTATGAAAGAAAAAAGTATGGTTTCAGGAAACGGTAGCAATGACTTTGGCATGCGTCGTTACTGATGAGTTGCATCAGTAGTTTATTCACAGTGTCTGTGTATAACCAGGCCAGGGTATGGGAAGCTGTATCAGCAGCTCCCTGCATAAGATTTGGTCAGAAGCAAGATCTTGTTCGGTGGCTGAACAGTATAACAGGCAAGCTGTGTGCGGGGAGCACGTGCAGCCATATTGGTAGTACCTGAAAGATACAGTCTGTTGCATACAGTAGCAACTTGACGAAAGTCTGCACAATGGCGGATTGGTTGTGATGTCATCTAGTTGCGCTTTGGCAGCTGCAAGATGCTGCAGATGCGGTAACAGGCAGAGCAATGTTGACGATACAAAACACTCAGCAAAAACCACCATAATTTCACCGATGTTAATGGTACTCTGGTGCAGGATGTCTCAAACATAAGGGGCATGTCAGTTCGCTATACATCGTGTTTATGAGAAGGATAGGGAGCAGGCCTCTGCAGCAACTCATCAGCAATGACAGGGTAAACAGCCAGATGTGGCCAAGTTCGTGTACAATGACTTACATATGTAGCACACTGATGTGGCCAAGTTAGTGTACAACCACTTACATATGTAGTACAGTCCCTGACTCCAAAGATTTCATAGGCAACCAACTCACTGAGCAGCAGTCTTAGGTACTGTGCAAACAGCTGGAATTGCTTATTGGCAAAGTCAAGACATTGTCACTCGGTGATCACAGCGACCAAGTCACACCTCTTTGTGTGCTCAGCTCAGCTACTGGCAAGTGCACCAATCCTAAGTGCTGACTGCTGGATACAGTCAATTGCTGTTGATGTCTGCTCAATCGCCTGCTACCTTTCATTGTTAACAGGTGTGAAGAGAGCTTCTGTGACAGTTGCTTACTACTAAACCGACCTTAAAGCTGATTGGATTTGACAGTCTGCTCAGATCGCTGCAAGCTGCCGTACTATCTCCGGGTGTGCCTTCATGAGCTCCTTGAGCTCATCTTCTGTTGCCTTGGCTGCTTTTGCTGCACGCTCTTGCTGTTGCACGTACTTCTTCAGCTCTTCCTGCGAGGCCTTTGTATCGTCATTCAACTCGTCTTTGATTTGGTTCATAGGTGTCAAGAAGTAACTGCACAAAGGACAGAACAACAAACCTACGAGTGTCGCAGCAACCAACCCTCGTGGACAACTTGGAGACTTTTCATGGTATGCCGTCAGCGCAGGCTGGGCAGCTGCTATATCAACTACTGGGTTAGTCCGGTAGTATGCGACAGTCTAGTTACACGAGACCAGAAGCCGTTGAAGTGCTTTGCGGCGGATGACAGCTGTTTGTTTTAGTTTGACTGTGTTGCTGAAAAGTCTGCTGCTGCTGTTGATACCACTGGTGCCGCTTACGCTTTTCCCACTTGTCTGTAGACTGGAACGTTATCAGACAGTTGTGAAAGCTGTTCCAAGGTCAGCTCAATTCTTTTACTGCTGATCCTTGCGCGCTGCACCTGCTGTTGCGCCTGTAACGAGATCAAAGGTGGTTGTATGCAGTGTGAGTGGTTCATTGAGCAGCACAGATAACTAGCGAGTGTAGTAGTAGATAGAGGATCATGCGCAGATGCAAATGCTTCTTTTTGAAGGGTAACACACCGCGTGAGACAAGGCCGCGCTCTCGTTCAGTTTGTTCTGCAATTCTATGAACGCCTTCACTACATCGTCTGCAGCCATACTTTAGAGTACGGGCTGCTTGCTCAACAGCAGATCACGTGTGAAAGAAGCTTCAACAACGAGTAACTTAGAGGTGAACCGCTGTGTTTAGAGCAGGACACAGAACAAGCACGCAATCTGGGCGGCAAAAAGTACTGAGTTCTGTGGCAATCGAAGTTCTGTTGCTCGATGTGCATTCTAAGCAAGAGACATTGCTGTAAGGATCGGCTTTAGATGATCACTTTTGTGTTTACAGCTGTGGTTGTCTCGGGTCCAAATCAAGGCACTTCAAGCACTGTTACGGAAAGTGCCACGAGGCAACTGGGTCATCACCTAGTCTGAACGACGTATCCTGGACCCTGAAATTGTTCGGATGTTGGTTTCTGCAGACACGATGCTCATACTTGGAGGGCTCACAGGGGTACTGCAGACAAGGCCCCTTTTTCCCATTCTTCGCATTTGACCTGCTGTACACGCTGTTGAGGTCTTCAATGCGTGTGTATCTGTGCATGAAATGATTGTACAGGGGTATGAGCACCTGCCGTAATGACTGGACCCGATTGGAATCAAGGGGATGGTGCCATCATCACACCCAGGTACCAACACTGTACTGCTTCAATGTTGGGTGATACATGATAATTCTGGCTCTGCCTGAAAAGCAGACCTCGGTACGAACGGTCTTATCTTACTTGTTCTATTTCCAACAAACCAACTGTGATGCTGGCAGTTTTGCATACGGGTTCTCTCCATGCCATGGCGGCAACTTGTACCACCTGGAGGGGCAGAAGCTCCTGTATCCAGCAGGACAGTTCTTCGCTGTCATCGGGGCAGAAGATGGCAAGGTAGATGGTGTCAGACAGATTTTCATATTGGTCTTTGTCAGTGGACTGCAAGTGACTCTCTTCATCTGAATTTCTATGCAGCCATTACAAGGCTGATGCTAGGCAGCCAGCAGAGCAGGTTACAATAGTGCTTTGAAGCTGGAGACTTGTGGGATAAAGCAATTGCTTTCAAAAACCCACTTCTTTCAAACGTACTGAATTGTGTGCGGGCGTCAGTAGTGGTTTTCTGTTTGCGTCCAGGCATCCTTCATCCCCACATGCAACTCAGCACGAGTTGTCAAGGGCCTCAGAGTTGCTGGCAACAAGAGGTACCTAGCTGCTGTGGAGGAAACATATGACAGCGACCAGCAGCAGGTATAGCGCTGTTGTCTGGATGTTGCAGTGAATCACAGCAGCGCATGAACACCAACTAGCACTTAGTCCTGCAGTGCTGATCAGTTGTGCGGGCCAAAGTACAGACTAGCAAGCACTACTGCCAGCAACCAAACAGTAGTTGCCGTCAGCGTACCATGAATGATGCCTGCACTGCATGCATCACGTTTCAACAGAGAAGGGCATCTTGCTGTGCATGCCTGTGTCCACGTCTCATGCACTGTGACACGCAGGTATCAGTGTACAACATTCCTGCAGAGAAGCGGATGCGTACACTTACTCTGGAGAAGCAGTACACACATGCCAACACAGTCGCTGCTGTCAGCTTCAGGTCTGTTATCGTGCCCATGCCTTGCCTCCTACAGCTGGTGTTGGAAGTTCACCTCCTGATCAACAACAAGACCCAGTGACAATGTAGACTGAATCATCCTGATGCTGCCTGCAACTGTATCAATCCTTTCATGCTGCAGTGGGGATGCCAAGCTGCTGATGGTTGCTGCTGGTGAGCCAGACTACACAATCTTCCTGTGGCGTTGGAGCAGCAGCAAGGTAAGTTCTGCATGACCAACTCATCCACAGACTGTCATGACTGTGATGTGATGACACGAGAGGAACATGGATGATGATGATGCTGGTGACCAGGTAGTCTTCCTACAGACTACCTTGCCCTACGCTCCATTGACTTGTTGTCGCTTAAGTAATCCTGTCGATGTTGCCTGTGCACACTGCTGACCTCTTGTTTGCATACAGCTGGTGATGACAATAAACCCAGATTGTGATTTGCGCTCTGCTGCGCTCAATCCTTGGGATGAGACTTATTTGGCCATTGCCAGTAAGCACACTGCTAGAAGCTACAAGATGGATCTGGCAGGGACTGCCGTCAAGCCAAGCAATCACCTACAGCTTGTGAGTTCAGTTGATTATTCTATACTTCAGCACCCTGTAAATGCAACAATGCTGGCAGCATCCACTAGTCGTTCTACTGCTTTGCAGCTATGTCACAGTGTCGTGTCATTCTGTGATCAGAAGCACCCTTGGAAGCATGCAGAACAAAAAGGTTGCGACCTGCAGGCTTGCGGCAGCCGGGCAGTAAACAGAATGGTGCTTGTATCTGCTCTTGACATTGCAGGATGCCAAAGAGGAGGCAGTGATTACCTGCATACTGTATCTTGTGGGTGGTTTGCTTGCTGTTGGGACCAGCACTGGTGCCATCACAGTTCACAGTGATGCTGGCATTGTATCAACCCTAGACATCAGCACAGCCCAGTCATCCAATTCAGCAACGCAGCTGGGTGCTGTGATTCCCAGCAGGGCCTCCATGGCTGGTCAGCAGCCGCCACCATGGAGTTGGTCAGGCAGTGGTCAGAAGGCTGTGACAGTGAGCAGGAATGCTGTGCAGTCAATGGTGCAGAGAGGAAGAGGTTTTGTGGCTGCTGGGAGCTATTGGGATATCTATTTGTTTGATCCACCAGCTGCTAGCACCAAGAGGTAAGCCAATTGTATAGTCCAGACAATGTGTATGGAAACTGGTCAACCTGCTGCATTGTGCTGTAATGAACCAGACAGTCGTATAGCATCCGCCATGTTGGGACTCCTCAACTCCTGACAGGAACTTCTCATCAAATATAGTACTTTGGATAATTTGGCTCAATTGTACACTTGCTAGTGCAAAGGTGATGAATCATGTTGAGTGAACCTGTTGCCTCTGCAGGGGCGGTGGAATCGATACCTTTAAACTTTCACAGCGTCTTGGTTTTGCATCATCAATCACCAGTACCCCAGCTAGTCCACAAGCCCTCTCCCTCGGCATTAGTGGCAGCAACAGCAGTGACTGCGACCAAGAAACTCCTGCGGATGCTAGAGTCCTGGGCCTGTCAGTCTCTGTCACTGATGACCATATAGCTCTTACTACCGCTGCTGGCAAGCTGCTGCTAATGGATCTGACTGCAGCACTGCAATCGCTAGAAGAAGCTCAAGACGCAGCAGCAGCTGCAAGCGGGTTTGTGGCACATGATCTCAGTGTATCAGGGCAGGCAACTAGTCAGTCTGGTAGTCCAAGCGCTGCTGCTGCCGCCGGGGGAAAGTCATCCAGCTCTGGAACCCGAGGCGCTGCAGAGAGTGGCTTAGCGGCTGCCGATGCAGACCAAGATGAAGCGGTAAGCTCGCAGACATGGTTCTTTTGTGTGTCCTGCCTGTCCATGCAATACAGCATCAGCTCACTCACCCAGATTCAAAATCTCACAACACCGGGGTGTAAAGCAGATGTCTGTCGCTCATTGACCTGTGCTTATCTGTTGAATTCCAGGAACCGAACCCCACTGGTTGGCAGGTGCTGTGTTCTGGCTTCCCATCTGCACGTGTTGTGGGCCTTGATGCCAGCGTGCATCTGCCACTGCTGCTGGTTGTGAGTGAGGACAAGTGCGTTCGCTGTACAGTGTGGAGGAAACCCTTGCCGTGGATGTTGGGCCTCACCATCTGTGCACCCAGACTCACTGACTCACCAAAGACTCAGGAGCTGCAGCTGCAGCAGGACAGCAATAACCACGTGATACCAGTGTGCTTTCACGCACCAACCTCAATCTGCCTGTGTCACTGGGCCTGCTTGCTGGTTGAGTATCCTGCTTCTTCATTTGTCAAGTTCGTGTATATTGTCTGTGGTTCAGGTGGGTGCGCATCTGGGACTGGGTGCGGCGTACACGTCTGGCTGCAAGGTACTTTCCTGATGAGCAGCTGCTGTGTTGTGCACTGCACCCTTCTGGCATGATGATGGCACTTGGGACCACAGAGGGCCTCAGATTGTACCACATACTCAGGGTAAGCAGAATGTGGCCCTGGTTGGTTGTGTCTAGGTTCCAGTGAATGTTGTTCCTGCAAGGCGGGGTTCCAACACTGGGTGCTGCTAGAACGTACCGCAGTTTTCTGCTGGTCCTGTGTTACAATGCTTTCATTGGTGCTGCAGCGTGAGCTGTCTCTCATCACGGACCTGCCAGTCGCCAAGTGCAGTGTTGTCAAGTACAGTCATGGTGGTGGTCTGTTAGCAGCAGTAGGTCGCTCAAACGCAATCGTAGTGTACCCAGCTTACTATGGTGGTGGTGCTGGAGCTAGCGGTGTCAACCCTACTCAGTGGCACAGCAGTGGCCAGTACAGTCAAAACAGTCAAAGTGGGGCACATAAGGCTGGCAATACAACAGGGCCAGCAGCAGTGGGTCACGAGGGCGCATGCCTGATGCGGCCACAGTTTGTACTAAAGGCTCATGTGAGCACTGTGACAGACCTTGTGTTCAGTGGTGATGACAAGAGGTTGATTAGCAGTGGTGCTGGTGGTGCCGTTTACTTTTGGGACATGACAACTGGAGCCAGGTTGATGGAGCTGGAATATGTAGATAAGAAGTGTGTATACTATGCAGGTGAGGATGGGCGGCATGCTGGGCTGCATTTCTAAGATATCATGATTCAGCGGCTATTCAGGCCCAAAAAGGAGATGGGTTACAACAAAGTGCCTTCCCTCTACTGGGAGGAACCTTTATCATTCCATATTGTACGCAGATATGCATGATCAGGCTGAAAATTTTGTCCGCACGAACCATCTTATTTTTTGTTGTGGTGTCCCTGTAGCTGTGCAGTCATCATGCTCACAGGCTCATGCTGCAACTGGAGGCCATACTGTAGAAACAATTTGACGGCTCCAGCTAGTTGTAAGAGGACACCAGTACCTACCACCAAAGATGCATCCACCTCAAAACTGCTGCATCTTGCTGTACTGTTTGTAGCTTGTCATCATGATCGTCATGATGCTGCTGTTGTGCGGACCATGGATGGGTGGCTTCAGCATCTGCAGGTGGGTCCCTACAGGGTTGATGTTGAGCACTGATCATATTCACTGCTGTTTCAAGGCACCGACATCATGATTGAAAAAGTGGCATGCACCTGAATGTCCGGCTGTGGTTGTCGAGGGATCACATAAAGTGTTCCATCTTCTTGGGACACCAAGGCTGATCATCACAATGCTGCCTGAGGTATCCTTTGCAATTGTGTTCATACCTCCAGGGTGGCCAACTTGTATATGAGGTCTCAGGCTTAGGCAATGATGCGTCTCCAATGGCGCTCACTGCAGATGGGAGAGTGCTGTTAGCTGGCACCAGCAGAGGCAGTGTAATCAGCATTCCTTGGCCCAAAGACCCGGCAGCAGCAGGACAGCAGCAGTTACAAGCTGCCAGAGGTGATGCAGGGGCTCAGAGTATGGGCGGATTTGCAGCAAAGCAAGCAGATAATACGCAGGGGTCAAAACACAGCAATGTCGTAGGGACAGCAGCACCCATCAATGCCCAACAGCAGAACCTGCATGTTGGGCTGCTGAAGCACCTTACAGTACAAGTAGAATCAGGTAGTTCAGGGTTCAGTTCGCCTAGAGGTAGTGCATTAGTGTTAGACAGCATGACACCAAAGATGCCAGCAGATAGTCTGTCAGCCAAGTCACCGCGAGCATGTAAGACACCGCATTCTGCAAGAACACCAAGTAAGCAAGCTGCAAGCACTGACAGCCCGCCACTAAGCAGTTTTGGACAGCAGCAGCAGCAGCAGCAAGGTCAATCTGGCGTGGAGCAGAGGCCCTCTCAAGCAATAGCCAATGGTGAAGGTGGTGATGCTGCTGGCAGCCACCAAGGCTTCAAGGAGTATAGGATGCATAGTGCAAGAATCACAGCAATCAAAGTGCTGCACACTGCAGGGGTCATGTTCACTGCTAGGTGAGTCATGGTATGAGGGGGTTGCAGCTTGTATGTCACATCACTGTGGTAGGGTTTGATTGGCCTGGATTGAATCAACAAGGATAGCGAGCGCTGTCTGCAACAGAAGAGGCTCTGCCCAATTCCTCCTTGCATTGTGGGTCATGTTCAGCAGCAAAGTTGCACATCGGACAACCTGTGTGCATGACGTGTGGTGGTTTGGTCACAGTGTACTGATGATAAGCTATGCATTGTATCACCGCTGCAGTGCTGATGGTCTTGTCATGATGGGCAGCATCTCTCTTGTGCTGGATGGTCTGATGTCAGAACCACCAACAGTAGCACTTCCACCATCTGCTGTTGCAACAAGTGCAGCAACTGCGGCTGCTGTACAGATGGCTATGGGACCCAACTCTTCACTTGCTGCCACTGGACTAGCAGCAGGTGAATAGATGCAGCACTTTCGGCTGAAGGACATGCACTGCATACAATGAACTTGCCCGTATTGTATCTTGCCACAAGAAGCAGGGAAGCTACTTCGTAACTGCTGCTATACACTTGCCTGTTTTTCATGAACAAACCAAGTCGATGGGGCGCAGGTCTTGGTGCTGTTGTCGTTCCTGGAGCCGTACCTGGTTTGCCACTGCCTGTAGTGGTGGTAGATGAGGGTTTTGTGCTGGCAATGAAGGAAAGGATACGGGGCATGGGCATGCAGGTCGTAGCAGCCAGGAAAGAAGCACAGTACCAGGTATGCCATGTTGTGTCTTTGTACTTTTTGCAGCTGGGCTAGTCACTCTGTTGGTTCACATGCCAGGTGTGAGGCATCCAGGTGAGTTGCTTCATAATGCATGTTGCCTGTCAAGCTACAGACATGTGCTGAGACTGGACACAGTGCCTGCCTCCCTACAAGAATGTAATGAATGGTATCCCCTTTCTCTAGCAATGCTGTGTGCAATTTTTGTTGTTTGCAGGTGCTGCGTCAAACTCAGGCGCTGAGGGAGTCTCTTGGGCTGAGTGAGAGTCAAGCAGCGGCTCTGCAGAAGGAGGTCAACTCACTACAAGCTGCTCTAGCAGATAACCAGGCGGCTGCTGATGTTGCACAAGAGCAGGTACTCAACTTGCAAGCCTTTTACCCTTGGACACACAATTGTCTGCATGATGTCGAAGGTCAATCATCTGTAGGTCATTTGGAGGTTGCGCGGATGATTTGCTGTGTGTTCAAAGCTCGGTGTGCTGTGTGCAGGCAATGAAGCAGCTTGAGGCTCTGCATGTTGCTGCAGCTGAGCAGCTTGAAGGTCTGTATGAGGCACGTCTAGCCTTGGAGTCTGAAAGGTTGGCTCAATTGGCAGCAGCAAAGGATGACTTGGAGTTTAGCTTGAGGGTGAGTTACTTCATCATGAGAACCCCGCCCTATATAGGCTGCTTGGTTACACGGTGACAGTAAAGGTGTCTTCCTGTCCGGCGTGTGTAACGTTTGGCTGGCGGTCACGTACACTTGTCAAGGCAGACATGCCTCATGGCAGCAGACTGTTCAAGCAAAAGCAATTGACTGCCAGTGATGGGGTTAACGTCTAGGGATGATCAATTTGCAGTCACACTGAGAGCCTGTGCAATGCTGGCTGTAGGAAGAGATGAAGCGGCGGGGTGCAGAAGCTGAGCAGCTGCTTGAAGAAGTACATGCCATGTACAAGTGAGTGATCACATTCAAGACTCCGTGTCTGCAACATATCCTGCTGTTGCTGCTGGGGTTCAGGTCTTGGTCAGTGGATCATACGTTGAAGACATGCATAGCTTGGTGAGCCAAAGATCAGCAGTGCAATGTAGGGACTAGGATATGTCAGCAGCAGAAGTGAATCGCGCTTCAAAGTCTCCTTGACCAATCATTGGCAATGCATGATGCACCTGCTTGGTCCCATGTGCAGGAGACAGCTTGCAGAGCAGTCTGCAAGTGCAGAGAGTGCTGCTGCTGCAGCTGCTGAGAATGCTGCCATGTGGGAAGAGGTGTTGATGCAGACAGAGGAGGACATGGAGCAGCAGGCAGAGAAGGACAGTGAGAAGCTGGCACATGCAGAACATCAAGCTGGGGAGGTGCGTATAGCGC
>JARWLF010000849.1:0-12582 GCA_029853055.1 Scenedesmus sp. KT-U | reverse complement strand
GTTGCAGCACAACCGGATGGGGTTTGTTCAGGTTGCCTCATCTGCCTTACCCTGATAATGCCGAAAGGCTGGTGGACGGTTACTTTGGTAACTTGTTTCTTCCAAAAAATAGAAAGAAATACCAGCATGTGGAGGCGCGTATACCCGGGCAGGACACATATCAGCGTCAGCTCAAGTGCTTCTGCAGTGCAGAATCAGGAGACCACTGCTGCTGCTGTGTGACCTGACTGTCCGGATTGACTGCAGTTAACATCCCATATGCAGTGCAGAAGCAAGAGCCTGGTGTGTGTCCACAGCGGGAGAAGGTGAAAGGGCAACTGATAGGCTGAGTTGTCGTCCTGCAGAAACACTTGAGCTGTCACTGAGATGTGTCCTGCCGGGTATATGCGCCTCCACATGCTGCTCAACCAACCTACCCCAGCAGCAGCCACAGGACACTCCAAGAACACCGGGTGGCTAAGCGTCTCCAGAGGTGGTGTGGCCGCTGCTGCCAGTGGGCCTGACTGGTTTGCAGCAGCAGCTGCCTGTGTGGCGGCGTCATTGATAGAGTAGTGGATAGTCAGCAGGATAGTGTTGTGATGCAGTTTAGGCTGTGCGTAGGTCAGCTTTAGGGTTCTCAACCATAGGAGACAAAAGGTTTTGTAACTAGTCCTCACAAAGGGCGTGTATGCATTGATGTCCATAACATGCTTGCATAGCTGGGTAGTGGTATCATGTGGTTACCCAGGAGTTTATTGCACATTTGCATCTTAGTGGTTCATGTCTTGTACAATAGTTGCTATTGGTTTGTCTTGTCTTATCTTGAATCTTGTGTATCTCGTGTGTGTGCCTACTCGCATGGCTGATGCAACCATGCAGTTCCGGCTGGTTGCAGGTCAAGTGTAGACAGTTGTGATGAGGATTCTTGTCATTATTTGGAAAGTGATGGCATCAATCCACATGATTTCATCTTGCTGTGTGCATCTTTCTTGTCTAAAGTTGTGAGCTGTACTTGCAAATAGCAGCGTTATTTTGATAACACTGATCACTGTGTTTGTTGTACAGTCCTACCGCAGCATACCTGCATATCCCAGCTCACCGCCAGTTGTACCATCGATACCCTGTTCTACATGATTACCTTGCATACAGCGCTTGCATCCATACCTGCATACCTCAATCCCTTCACTACATGGACCACAGTGCCGATCCTGGGGCTGTTATGTGCATGCATGGCAGTGTTGTTATGCATACGCTGTGGTGTTGTCGTTTTTTTTGTTGGCTTCAAGCCTCGCAACCGGGTGGGGTTTGATCAGGTTGCCTCACCTGCTTAGTCCAAGCTGCCGAAAGGATGATGTGCGGGTACTTTCTGTAAATGGACAAAAAGCTGGTTGTTTCTCCGTGGTAGCTAACTTGTTTTGTGCATGCATGCAGTAAGGTCATGTTCACCCCTGGCTATGGCAACAGCATAGCCCGTATGATAGCTGAGTGCAGTCACACTTCAGCAGGATTTGGTGTGCACACATGTCCAGGTTGCCTCACCATACAATGCAGTGCCTGATACTTGATAACGCCTCCAAGGTGCTCCAAACCAGAGGCTGGACAGAAGTTACTTGTTCAGCGAAACATAGTCATATGGCAACAGAAGTCAACATGGCTGCAACATGGCTGCAAAGCACATGGACTTATCCCCACAATGGTTGCCACACTGTGGCAACCAGCTGCTGCTCCAAAGGTAATCCCCAAACAATCAGCAGGCATGATTCATGCGTGATAAAACCACAGTGTATGTGGTAAGATGAAGTGCCTACCCTTCTGAATAAGCAAGGAAACAACAGCCTGGCAGCTGTCATCTCTGTACCAAAGGTCTGTCCCTTTCCTCCTCGTACTCCAACTCCAGCAACCTGCCACCTTTCCGCCGCCTTTGTCGGGCAGGCTGCAGCCTCTTTCCTTTGTTTGCACCAGGTTGCGGCTTCCCGCTTCTACTTGATGGCCCTGCCTTGTCTGCACTGTCGTCCTCGTCTTCACTACCAGACTCGGAAACACCAGTATCCCCCTCGCCTGCCTCATTGTCTGTGTCACTGCCCTCCATGTCATCATCACTGAAGCCCTCTTCACTGCCACTGTACTCTTCTGCTAGATCTTCCATGTCATCATCATCAAGTGGTACATCATCCTCAGCGACATACTCAATCTGCAGACAGCAGATTGCAGTGCAGATTGTAAGCCAGATAGAGTCATGCCTACACTATGTGTGCACAAACAAACTCAAATCGAGCAGGGTTGAAATTATTTTGGATATGTTTGGTGCAGTACTGACAACGCAAACAATGCAAAAACGCATAGTTGCTATGATGACTGCCACCAATCAGCTCACATTGCTGTTCTACCACCTTCTTGACCACACACCTTGACGGTAAACAAAGTGCATGCTGGATGAGGTGGCGCGCTGTGTTGACGCTGGCTACTCAACACCATGACGCACAGTGAAAACAGATGTTGATGCTGATGCTAGACCACAGAAATGCCTGTCAAGCGACACCACTGCCAGATTTCGTGCATACATATACCACCACGATGTGCCCCACCTCTTCCTCCTCTTCATCCTCATCTCCCTCAATGTAAGCCTCCACATCATCATCGACCTGATCATCATCTCCAGCCTCAAGCTCTTCATCATCAACCTCCTCTTTATCAAGCACCTGCTTGCGGCAGGTAAGCAACAGATGCAATGATGCCTTGAATGAAGCAGATGCAGTCAACATGACGATAACCTGCGACACATACAGAAGTCTCCTCCTCTGCAATAGCCACAAGCCAGGGCTGCCTGACCCGCATGCCATCAAAACTGTGGTACAAGCGACACTGGAATAACCATACCAGAACTCTGCTGCTGACTATGCATCTAGGCTGAACTATCATATGCTCAGCTGGCAAATGCTCAGCAACTTTACTTCAAGCAGACAACACATAATCATCACCTTCTCATATGACTTGAGTGGGAAGTTGTAGATATCACCATATGTCCCTGCTTGTAACCGCTTGAGGAGTTCACTCTCAATAGCTTTGTCGAGACGAGCAGCAACCTGAGCCTTGGCCTCACGCCGACGCTCACGCTTCTCAGTTCTGTAAAGCAGATTGCAGAAAGGCACAACACACCTCTGTTGCAGGAAGAACTGCACAACATGAGGGAACCTGAGGAGGTTTGGATGCTCATGCGGTGGATGTCGTAACAGCTTACAATGTTACTGACAAACGGAGTAGCAGACACTGAGCAGCTAGCAACACAACTGGGACCTGACAAGCTGCATGAGCTCAGGCTGCCATGGCACAATGCCCAACTGTGGATGAATTGTCACCTACTGCTAGCAGCCATAGACTATTGATTCAGCGGACAGATGACTTCTTATGCTGGTGCCATCATGCTGACAATTGCAACACGACCCACCTGGCTGCTATGGGTACTAGTTTGGGTGTCGACTTGAGCGCCAACTTTCTCATACGTATCAAATACTGTGTTATCTTAGTCAACCGCTGCTTGTTCTTATGCACCAAGAACTTGGGCCAGTACTGCAAATGCTGATCAAGCTGTTCAAGTGCCTGAACATAGTTACGCTTCAACTTTATCTTCTGCCACATGTTTTTTGGTGTGTGTGCCCGCTCTACTGTCTTCAGATAGAGGTAACAGCGACCATCCTGCATGCAGACACACCGGCCATGTTGGTTGCTCAACATGTGCATGCTGACTTATGCGGAGAGAGTGTGAGCAAACCTCAGCTGATGCAGCTGACTTGTCCAGCACAAAGCAGTGGACAGACCCCTGCTTGTCGACTGCCTGCATGCCTGCAACTTGAGTGACTGTTTGCATATGGCTGTGCAACATCATGAGGGCATGAGTTCACGATTAGTAAGCATTTGCTGCTACGCAGTGCAGAAGCTTGTCACCCTGCTGCTTGTTACCACACCATACTGCTGCAGGACACTCATGCTGCACTGCTGTGGCTGTCCAGCAGCAACAGTATCTCCTGCACTGCTTGCCACCCACGCGCAAAAACTTACCTCCTCTTTGATGGTTGCATATCTGCTGTTGGCCAGTGGACATGATGAGCGATTACACAAGCCGGTCACGTTGTACTCATTGCGACAGAAGTTCTGTGTTTTGGTTTTGGCCTTGAAACTGCAGTGATGGTGGTTGATGACCTGCCAGATGATCTCGTCGTTCTGCATGGCTGCTGCTGCTGAGAAAGAACCTGCTGAATACTAGCACAACAGCAGGCCTGTTGGCTAGTGGCGCGCAGAGGCGCCTTTCCTCAGTTGGGACGCTAGTAGGAACAAAGGACGCAAAAAGCCTTATGGGGTAGTGCTGGCGCCTGCCAGTAGTACTTCTACAAGTAGGCTGCTCAGCCCCGACTAGTGTAGGAAAGGGACTTCAAGGTGGCAGCTAGTGGTGCTGTGATGCAGCTAAACCAAACAAGCCACGATACGAACGCTGTATAACTACAGAAACCCGCTGATACAGCACAGGACTCGTCGTGCACTTTCGCTCCGACTCCACACAATGCCGGTCCTTGAATTTCTCACGTCAACAGTTTACCAAGAAACATATTATTCCATGTCGGCAAACAACAAGCTGGTGTGCGCCAGTCCGTGAGAGCAGAATCGCTCGGCCGCAACTGTCATGTTACAAGAGCTTTCAGTGACGCTGTATGTTGATCTATTCGTGTTCGGTATCGAACACGCAGTGTGCAATGCCCGTGAGCAAGGGAAACGATGCAACGGGCACGGGCCAGGTTCTCTTGTGCACGATGGGAAGACTTCACGCCACGTACGCGACATGACATATGAAATAATGAGTTTCAGGGCCAGGATTATCAGGTGCATACATGCCAAACAATTGCCGCGCTTGCTTGGACTGCTGCTCCCTTGACTGATAGTGTCGACTTATTGCTTACACGGCAACAACAGCCAGGGCACGTTCATTTGTACAATTTTTGGCCCGCATCCTCTCTTGACTGCGCCTGTCAACCGCGTGATGTGCTGACAGCACACACAACTTGGCTGCTGTGCAGCTCGCAGACTCAGGCTCACTTAGTGGTGTGATTTTGTGGCATATAGTCTGTTCCTCGCAGTCAGTCAGTCAGTCAGTCACTTATAGAACTCTCACTCAGCAATATCAAGCGGTTCTAGGCGTGACAATCACAGTACAGGGCAGTGAAACATCGCAGGCTACGCTCTTGCTTCAGGTAAAGGGTTAACAGTACATCCGCTGCTGCAAGTATCAAGTTACAGTCATGCAGAACACAACAACAGGATGACAAAGAGGACCTGTTGCAACCCCAATCATCTGAAGTCAAGGGCGCTGCAGGTTGCACCACTTTGTTCTACTTGTGAATGCCACAGACAAGCTGCTACCTTGCCAGAAGTACCACAACTGCCACAGGATGCAGCTTATACTGGACCGTCCTTGGCCATGCACAGGATGTACTTGTCATAGAAAGCTGCTGCCTTTTCGAACTCTCCCAAGTCGGTATAGCAGTCAGCTATTGTGCCATAGGCATCGGAGTCACCTGCAATCATACCCCATATGACAGTAAGCAACCACAAGCCCGTAACAGTTTCATTACAATCCTGCAACCTGCTGCTGTCAGCATGCCGGTACAAGTCTTAGGTCAGCATCACTTCTTGCTGCAAGTGTGTTGTCACCCTTGCACTACAATGCAGCAAACGCGCCCGGTAAAGCAACTTGCCTGTGAACTCCTGCATCTCTTTGCTGATCTCTAAAACCCGCTCCAGGTGCCCAATAGCTGCCTTGTACTGCCCCTGCAAACGTGCAGCAGCTGCTAACCCTCTTGTAGCCCGCCTTTCCTGCACCTTCTGCCGCAGAGCCTTGGACAGCATCAGCGCTTTCTCAAACCGCACCATGGCTGCTGAACCATTGCCCTCTTTCAGTAGACGCTTGCCAGCACGCAATGCATCCCTGCACAGGCATCAGAACATTAGCAGATATGACAATAGCAGATATAACAAGAGATCTCTGGCTGATGCAATCTGTGTTCTGACAACTTGTATCAGCTGTTGACGAATTGCCATGCACTAGCATCTCCACACCATGTTGCATGCGGACCCACTCCCCCCTACAGCACCCCACCTGCACTGTATCTGGTCACTGGTCATCTCATCCTCCTCCATACTAAAGAGTGACTTCTCTGCCGGGGTGGTGGACGGCTTGCTCACGATCACCGACTGAGGACGAGGTGCAGTCACAGTGGCTGTGGGTGCTGCCTTGCTGTATGGCTCCGCTGCTGCAGTGCCATTCCTGATTGGCTGTGCACCATTTGTGCTGCCAGGTACTGTTGGGGGTGCATAAGACAGTCCTGCAGTGCCAGAGTGCACGACACAGGGCACTGAATCAGTATGCATGTTGGTGTCACAGTGTCATGGGGCAGGACGAATAAGCTATGATACAGCGATACTAATGCTCACCCAGACCTTTGACGCACCTGGTGCATATACGGTTCCTGCACGTGCTTGTTGCCGCAGGCTGAGGTTGATCTTCCTCAACTGCTCATTCAGCCGCTCAAGTTCTGCCTTGCGTTGTCGTGCTGTGATTCCACCGACCAAGGCTCCCACCAGAGCGACAAACTCTGTGATCCCAACAATGTCAATGCCAAATGGTGTGGCGCAAAGCTTGCCAATCTGTAAGCAGCAGCATCTGAAGTCTGTTTAGGAGCCTAATCCAGTGTGCACAGTCATGCTCAACATGTCTACATCGCTCGCTGTCCTTGAGGAAATTTGGTCATTCCACCTGCACGATGGCCTATAGTCGCTCAAACATGTTACAGTCCTACTCATACCGGCTTGGCTATCCAAGCTGCTGTTGCTCAGCAGTGATCCAAATAGCAGCTGTGCCCTCAATTCATGGTTCCTACCTGTGATGATCGAGCCTCCTCTTCAAACTTTTCCCGCTCAGCCAGTATCTGAGTCCTGGCTTCTCCCTCTCGCTCAACACGAAGGTTGTACAGCCTCTGTTCCTCCTCAGCTAGTATGCCCCTTCCACCTGGGTGACGCATACGACCATGTATCATCAACCAACATGTAACGCGTCTCATGTGATCAGCAAGTGGAGCCAGCGCTGTAGCAACGGCTTCACCGACTGTGACTGTGCAAGAAGAATGCGTAAACAACACCATGCTGTCAGCCAGAGCTTGGCAGTACCTGTGCTGGCAAGGAAAGGCTCTGCATGTGCTGGTTGAGACGACATGAGCAGAGCTGCAGCTGTCATGCCTGCCAACCCCAACATGGCGCGCCGTTCTCTATTCACCACTGCTGGTTCATTGCATGCGGAGGCTCTGACTACGCACTGCGCCCTGCTGCTCGCTCTGCTGCAGCGCAGATGTGCAGTAGAGGTGGAACTTGGCTTCAAACGGACGCGCATGCTGCTCACTTGTGTAAACGTGATCACAATCAGCGCTGTAACAGAGCAAAGTCGCTAGTGCCAGTGAGGAGATGTTCTGCACAGCTAGTTTCGAACAATTGCACCTGTAGCGACACCTGCCGAGCGTGTGCTTAGCATTAAGTACGCATGACGCTGAATAAGAGCAGCGAGACTTTGCAAGGTGAACTATTTGACCTAATATTTCATTTTCACCTGCGTTCCTGGAAGATCTTCACAAGCTGTCATTGAGTAACATAGTCCTCGTTACTGTGTAGTTTTTGACCTCAGGTACATCGCATGATAAGACAAAAGAAGCTTGTCCCTTAACAGCATTGAATAAAGCATGCAACGATCGACGAGTCCTGCAACCGCATAGTGACCAGCCCCCTGCCTGTTGAATCAACGGTAGCTCATGGCTTGCAGAGGTGCACTGCATACGCGTGTCAATCTGAAATCAGACCGATCAATGGATACATCAGGTCTGTGAGCGTGCAAGACCCGCAGGGCCAGACAACCCAACAGCTCTGACTACTAGTAACCACTTGCACCATTGCGACTGCCTGCACCAAGCGGACCAGCAGTAGGTCTGACGCTTGACTTTGGTTCGAGCCAAGCAGCCATAAGGATCCAATGCAAATGTATGCACCATGCTACCTTTGCAAACATGCTCAGGCAATGGATGTTTCTGGCTGTCTGACCAGCTGCAGGAGCCTAGTGCAATTTCTGATCCTTTGAATAATGAGATGGCGATGGAAACATGCCAATATGCGGCGGTAGACAATGGGGTATCATACTGGATGATTTGGTGCAGCTTAATGTTCTGCATCACATCACTGCATCAAGTCTGTCAGTAGTCGACGATCATCAGCACACTGTTTGCGGCAACTTGCCATGCATGTTTTATGCAGCCGACCAGCCATGCATGGCATGTATGTTTATGCAGCCGAACAGCCTTGCCGACAGTTGCACTCTGCGGTTGTTCAATGGTCTCTGCTGACCTACCAGTTGTTCGTTGTTTCTGACTTGCATTCAGGAACAGCAGCAGCAACCTGCCCATCTTCGGTGCACCATTTATTATTAGTAAGGGTCCTCTGCAAATGCAGACTACTGACAATGTATCCATTGTTGCATCGACTCCACCTACTCAATAGATCTATCTATTCCTACAATCATTGCCAGGAAAACAGCAAGGCCTAACTGATCAACAGCCAGGTGAAATACTCTCTGCTACCATCCCCAAATAGTCATGCAGCAGACTGTACTGAGTACAAGACTTTGACATTTTGCCCTTCTCATCTGCGTACCCTCATATGCCTATCAACCTTGGACCTGCACCAGGGACAGTCTAGCTTCTTGACCTTGATGTCCTCTGAGCACTTGAGGCACAACTTGTAGCACTTGCAGGGCAGCAACATCACCTCTATCCTGCCCTCCATGCAAACAACGCACTCATTATCGGAGTGCTCTGCAATGGTGATACTGCTCGTCTTGGCCTTGCTCCTTGCCGCAGCTGCCGGTGCTGCTGTCTGTGTAGGTGCCACTAACACCCCTCTTGCTGTTGCTGGTGGTGGGACAGCAGCACATGCTGCACTGCCTGCTGGGGATGATGGCGGCATTGTTGTAGATGCTGGACTTCCGACAGCAGCTTGTGCACTCCGCAGCAGGGCTTGCAGTTGTTGCTGTTGCTGATAGGGTGGCTGTGCAATTGCTGCTGCTGCTGGCACAGCTGCTGCCACATGCTGAGCTCCTGGCGCTGCAGCTGCTGATGTCAATGACGCAGGTGGCTGTTGCACAGCTGCTGTTGCTCTGAGGTGTGCAAACTGGGGCAAGTGAGCTAGGTGAGGAGGCAGGTTTGCCATTGGAGGCCTTGTTGCTGGTGGTGGTGGTGGTGCTGCTGCTGGTGCAGAGGACAGTGCAGGCACCAACAGGCTTGAAACTGGTTGTGCAGGTGATGGATGTGCTGACACTGCCAGCGGCACAGGAGCTGCTTGAGGACGAGTCTGTCTCAGGTGAGGAGGCAGGTGGGCCAAGGCATTGGCAGCAGCAGCACTTGCAGCAGTAGCAGCAGCAGGAAACCCTGGTGGAGGAATAGCAGCTTGGCGGACATCAGCTGCGGGGACAGGTGCTACTACAGGTGCTGCTGCTGCTGCTGCCACAAGTATGTCAGTGGACCTCAGACCGCTGCTCGTGGTTGCTTGTGGCACAGGTGCCTGCTGTGCTGGTAGTCTTGCTGCTTGATACTGCATGTCGTGGCGTGCAGCTGCAAGCCTGTTGCTGGCACGCTCCATTGCTGCCTCTTTGCCCAATACAAAATCTCGTCTACTGGGACTTGGACCTCCTGACAAAAAGGCAGCAGGAAAAAAGAACAGCGCTCTCAAAACTGCACTTGAAGGTGTTGCAGAACCCTCGGGTCTCAGGCTGATCTGCTTGCACATCTGCTGTAGCACTACTAACAGCAACCATTTTTTAGAAATGCTTTAATGACCTCACTACAACATGCTGACATCAGCGTTTTCTGCTACAGACCTGGTACTGGGCCTGCTGCGAGACAATAAGATGCACGCATAGCTACATGACACCATGATTGTGGCTGACATTCGCAGTATATGAGGAACCATGCGCATGATTACCACTTCATATCACAGCCCTGCTTACCAGCAATCATGCAGTTGACGGGTAGCAGCAGCTGGGCATATCGTGTGTTGGAGGGATATAGCTGAGACGCCTGCACACTGCTGCTGCCAGTGATTGGTGCATGATAGACAGGTGACACAGAGGTGGCAACAGAACCTGAAGCACCAGCAGCAAAGGATGGCTGTTGTGCTGCTGCTGCTGCTGCCCTTGCTGCCTGTTGCCTAGCCTCCTGCTCTTGCCTTTGCCTCTCCTCTTGCTGTCGCCTCTGCCTTTCCTCTTGCTCCTTCTCTTGCTGCTGCTGTTGAACCTGCTGCCACAGCCTGTCTGCCTCTGCTTGTGCTGCCTTGAGTTCTTCTTCAGCCTCTTTGACCTTGGCCATGGCTGCTTCATCCTCCTTACGAAGTTCTGCCAGATTTTTATCCTCAATATATGGCAGCTGGCTGGATGGTTCCTTACCCTCACTCCTCCCTGCTGCTGCTGTTGGTGGTGTAGATTCTACTGCTGCCACAGCTGCCTCTTTGGCTGCTGCCACCTTTGCAGCCTCTTTGCCTGCCTGCTTTGCTGCCTTCTTCTTGGTGGCCGGTGCTGTGGAGACAGCAGCCTCACTGCTGCTTGCCGCACTGCTGCTAGCGCCAGCTTCGTCAGCAGCATCAGCTGCTGCAGCTGCACTGCTGGTAGCTGTGGCTGCTGATGCACTGGCACTGTGTACTGCTACAACATGGTCTTGGACTTCTGCCGTTGCTGCCGCCGTACCTTTGGTAGATGCTTCAGCAGAATCGTGATCTTCTGCTGACGTCGCTGATGCCTCTGAGGCTGCCACATCTGCTGCTGCTGCCGCGGCCTTCTTCTTTTCCTTTTGCTTCTCCTTCTTTTTCCTGTTCTTCTCGCGCTTGGCCTCTTCTTCCTTTGCCTTTGCAGCCTGCTCTGCTGCCTCCATCGCCATCAGCTCTGCTGCTACCTGCAACAAGGTGGTAGGCACCAGACTTACTCAACTATTGAGCAGTGTGCTAGGCTGTGATGTCAGATTTCACAAGTTGCACTCAGCTGAGCACACAGCCAGCAAACACCAATGTCTGGCAGGTGGGTAGGTAGGCGAGCGGGCAACCAGCATGCTATGGCTGATAGGTGGAACACCAGCATCCAGCCAGCAGGGGAAGCTTGTCAGCAACAATGCTTGTACACCAACATGACACCTCACAAGCAGCTTTACCCCACCTAATGCACACGTACCCTTTCAGCCTCAAGTGCTTTTGACGCTGCGTCCTGTTCAGCTTGAGACTCCTTCTTGGCCTTTTGTGCTTCCTTTGCCTGTATCTGGACCTCATCAGCCGGTGAGCTGCTAGGTTCACTGCCCTGCTTGCTGGTTGCTGCATCACCATCCAAAGCTGCCCCTGAGTCATCTTTGACTGTTGCTGCCGCAGCTGGCTTGTCTGCATTCAGTGCTGTGGGCTTGGAGTCTGTACTGGGGGTGGAATTGGATGGCTCCTCTTCTGCAGGAACTGGCAGCTCTGCTGCTGCTTGTTGCTGAGTCATGCTGCTTTGGCATGAACCTCCTGAGGGCTCTTCTGCTGCTGGCTCAGTCACTGCAGGGTCTGAGCTCCGTGACTTGACGTCTACTGTTGACGATGATGTACTGCTGTCTAATTCTGCACCACAAGACACACTGCTCGTGGTTGCCGCTGCTGTTGCTGCGCTGTCAGGAGCAGCAGCAGCTGATGCTGATGCTGGTTGCTGTGTTGCAGGTTGTGCATCTGCTCTTGCTGCTGCAGGCGCAGGTGCCACTGATGCTGAAGTTGCTGAAGAAGCGTGGTTGCCATTGGCTGTTGCAACATTGTTTCCTTGGACACCATTCTCTGTTGCACCAGGTGCTTGTGTTGCCTCTTCTGGTGCGTCCAGTATAGGCGTGAGCTCATCTGTTCCAAAAGGCTCAGCGTCCAACAGAGGTGGTAGGTCGTCATCACTGTCAGAGCCATCATCACCTGCTGTGCCGTTGGGTGCACCATCGCCTGCTGCTGTCTGAAGGGGCACGCCATTTCCTGAGTGCAACATGAGATGTGATGAATGACCATGTAATCACCACCGTAGCAGAAGGTGCGGCTGCTGACAGCATGAAACCAGTACCAAACTGGACCAATGAACTTTCACACTCACTATGCATGTGACTGCTGTTGATAAGCCAACGACGAAGTCTGATGCTATCGATGCCAGTGGTTCAATATCAAGACTGTAGGAGGCTGCACAGGCCTGCAGGACGATGCTGGCCCAAGAATCCAAACGCAGGGATAGGTGCACCATCACAAGATAGCCATACCTGTTGATGTACAGTCTGAGGCATGTTCGCCATCAGCTGCCTCTAAGTTGGTGCTCGAGTTTGAGGTCCCTGATGGCTCAGATGCTCTTGGACTGTCGAATGCCGCCTGTTTGTTAGACACAGCACTAGGCAAGGTGTCATCAAGGTTGGCAGAGTCATTTTGAATGAGTGTATTTCCATTGGCTTTGGCTTGCAACGCTCTGGTAGGCTGTGTGCTGGCAATAGA
>JARWLF010000848.1:0-15154 GCA_029853055.1 Scenedesmus sp. KT-U | reverse complement strand
ATGCTAGACCCGCATTGTTTGTCAGCAGCGTATGAGACTGTGATCTGCAGGGCATGTTCATCAGCTGTTGACTGTAGCTGCAGGTGTGCCAAGTCATAGTCAGGACTTTTGCCCACCTGACAACAGTGAAAAGTGCACTTGACAGCACACCACATAACAGTTGGACAGTAAGCTGCCATCTTCTAGTGAGCAGCCAGTCTAGCATGACCATGTGCTGTGTCCTGGTTATCTCATCCTATGTACCTCTGCTACAGGGAATGCCATCACAGCGGACGTGACCTCTATACCTGCATCGTTAATTACAAGCAGTATTCATGTCTTTGTTGCCGCTGTATCAGTGCGGCCAAGGCCGTGATCATGCTCTAAGGCGTACCGGTGTGGGTGACGAGAGAGCGAGCATACGATGAGCAATGTCGCGCCGTGTCATCGTCGGCTTGCTGCAACATCTCATGTGTTGCACTGAAACGGTGACATTTGGCCGTTTGCACGGCTCATTGCGGCGCTCGGTCACGGTACGGTCACACTTATCAAAGACATCATGTCACACACAGAATCATAGCTATAGGCTGCCTGAATTTGTCCCTCATCATGGCACAATGGTCCAAATCAAACGTGCCTTTGAGCGCATTTGCATAGAAAGGTCAGGAGAGACCAATCACCGAAAGCAAACTTGGTGTTTGATCAAGCTGTTCTCACTTTGAACAGGGCCACTGGTAGTGCGGTAAACAGCCAGCTGGGTAGGCAGATACATAGCTTACACGAGAAAGTGATGGTGTCCTGTCCCTCCTGAACCACAATGTTACCTTAGAGGCCAATACTGTACACCAACAGCACTCAGTGTGTGTTAATAGGCTATTACAGCACCCAAGCACAGAACCTAGCTGACATGATGACAGACACAAAGCAAGGTATCTGCTGATTCACACACTACAATTGTAGACGCAAGTCATAATGTTGCCAATGTTTGATGCCTCAGACTTTACAGCCCTGTGAGCATCTACGACTCAGCTTGACATCTGCAAAGCACTGGTGAATGTCATTAGCATGCTCAGAAACGTGCCTGTACATGCTGCCTAGGGCCATGTCTCAGTGCAGCCTGATGCGACCCAGCCTGACACAGTACACGGCAGCATGTTCTACGATGCAGCAGATTGAGGAGTGCAACAGAGACTGCTCGCGCAGTATGCCCATCACAGCTCCGTCTGCACCCTGATGTACAGACCTCTGATCACAGTGTACTTCAGAAACGTGCTGAGGCTTCCAACTCAACAGTCAACCTTTCTGAGACATGCGATAGCACTTGCAACACAAATGTACTTGCCCCACGCATGACGATGGACACTTTGTGTCTGATCACGATCAAGAAGATCAGGCACCCACCATTTTCACACACTCGAGAAGGCACAGGCGTGCCAAGAGACACCATGCACGTGCATGATGAACCACTGCACACAATGCAGCTGCAATTCTGCATAGCTGACAGCACATAACCATCCTTGTACTACACCGCTGGATGCTGCACGGTTGTGTGACCTTCCAGCTGCTAGTGATACACTGCGCTGCTGCTTTGCTGCTGGGTGAATAGCTTGACTCTACACTTGTCTTCACCATCACCGCCTAAGCTCCTTTGCCATTGCTGCTGCTCCCGTTACTGTGTCCATTGCTGTGCCCATTGTTCCTTTCAGCTCCCTGCCCGTTGGTACCATTGCTTGGCACATCACCTGCATCAGCTGCGTCCCTGCCAGTAACACTGATGATACTCAGGTCCTCGCTCGGAGGCAGCAATGTGTTGCGCATGACCAAGCCAGCTTCTCTCAGGCCCGGCTCCAGAACTTTGACCATGTTGATTGGGATGTACGATTGTGGCCCGTCCCAGGGTTGGTAGATCACCTCTCTGCTGACAGATCTTCCTGGACGTGTTCGGGAGGGTTCTTCAATCTCGTATGCGAGAGGCAGGCGCATGATGTCAAAGGTGTCCAAGATGCCTGCACTGGTCCAAGTGCCGGCTGCTCGGGTACCATATGAAAGAGAGCGCCCTATACAAGACAGTCAAGTTGCATAATGTAGTGAGGGTGAGGACAAAGGGTCTCATAAGTGTGACGCAGGTGCGACGTACAGCAGTAGCTGCACGAACGTTGACAGTGATGGCATGTTGGATGATGTCTGATGCGGTGAATTTGCCATGACGAGAGCACTTGGATGTGGGTCAGGACTTGCTGTTATTGCTCTACATGCAGTGCACGCCAGCATACACTAGACAACAGTGTATGCCATGGAGCGAGGCATATGCTGCTACGCACTGACTGCACCTATTGCTAGCTATCCTCCAACACACCTGACAGATGCATCAAACCGCCGATAGCTGCACTGATGGTGGCTGACAGCATCCAGAAGCCCAGACAGACTGCTACGATCATGAGCATGCTGTCATTGGGATGAGTGACTGATGCTGTGACTGACGCAGGCGAGGATACGGGTACAATAGTTTCGACTTGTGGCTGCATGCTGAGCCTGCAAGTCACAGAAAGTTTCCAAGGTGGTAAGCACCACGCATGCGGCATGAGAGGAGATAGGACAACTGCCGCAGTTGCCGCAGAATGCCCGGGGCCTGGCTATTGCAGGGTGGTGAATACAGTCAGTGACAAGTGCATGTCCTTGATAGTCAAGCATGTTGTGCTGCAACCACTGTTTTTGTTAGCTCTGCATCGTCCAGGTGCTGGTGAAGAGCAGCACATGCACCCTGCACCTGCACCCTGCGGGTAGGCAGAGTCCAGTACAGCTTCATGACCAGATGACAGAAGGCACTCACATGGGTAAAGGCCTGGCTGCAGCTGGCTGTACATTGCATAGGACCTGTTTGTAGGCGGCATCAGCGGAGGAACTTTCTGAGCAAGGGGTCAAACCAGACCGCGAGGCATGTTGGAGGTTGTACACTGGCTAGGTGTGCAGAGCGGGGCAGGCGTCTCACCCATGCAATCCCTAGAGCCCCTACTGCCGTTATCTCAGCTATTTGCACAAATAGATTGAGTCCCCGCTGTGATGCGGCCTGTGAATTCGGTACTGACAAGAGACGTTGGTCCCTGGTTTCGGCATCGCAGTTGCCTAGGGCTCGACGCCAAGGTTGTTGCCTGACACTTGAGCCAAAAATCAATGACAGCTGTTTTCCAGAGTGCACATGAGACCGCCGGATCCTGCAAACAGGCTGCAAGCAGTGCCCTGTCGCCAATATCATTTCGAACAACTAGATGCGTACGATCATGCCACACTACTTGGCTCACTAAAGTGTGGATACGTAGATTATACTTCAACAGGCCCATTGCCTACACAGCACGCAGTATCTGGGGCAGGAGGTGAGTTGTGCAGACTGAGTGACTAAACTTGTTACTTTGGCCTACCTCCCAGTTTGATCGGCTCTGCAGCGCTTTTGGTGACATCTTTGTAGAGGATTTTGTTCTGTTGGTATGGTTCTTGTGACAAAATGCGTTGAGGCGTCAGGCTAGCACCTCACTATGCTCTGCCGGGTGTGGTTGCGATACAGCTGCCAGCATTGTTTATTTCCAACATTTTATGACTTGAGAGTATCATCCCTCCCTGATCGGGCTGTGTGCACTGAGTGTTGACATAGCAGACCGCACTTCAACAGCAACTGGGGGCACACACGGGGCTTGCGGATACACTTGTGCCGGCTAGCAACCAAACCAAGCAGCTCATACACAGCAGCAGTTCATGGCGCTGCAGGTGCCCAGAGATGGGCTTGAACAAAAGCTGCAGAGACTGAGCCAGAGCCAGCAGTCTATAGAATCAGTATCCTCCTTCTGCATATTCTACCACAAGGATGCCAGGGGAGTCGTCAGTGTGTGGGATCAGCAGTTCTACAAAGCTCCCACGGACCGCAAAATCGCCCTGCTGTACTTGGCCAATCACATACTGCAAGAAGGCAGGAAGAAAAGCACTGGTTTCCAGGAAGAATTCTTCAAGGTGCTTCCCAAATGCATAAGTTTCCTCGCCAAAAGTGGCGACGACAAGGTCAAACGAGTCATATCACGCCTAGTCAACGTATGGGAAGAACGACATGTGTTTGGTACACGCCACATCAAGTCCTTCAAGGAAGTGCTGGGAGTGTCATCTTCAGAACCCAAGGCAGCAGCTGCAACTACTCCCGCAACAGTCAGCAAAACATCATCAGCTGCGAAGTTGGGGCCTGTCGGCGATGCGCTCTCAGCAGTAGCGAGCCGTGCAACAGAGTCGGCAGCCAAGAGCCAGGAGTTCACCAGCAGCTGGTCGCAAGTAAGATACCTTGCATCTAGGTGATACCACTGATACATGTGTGCTCTGGTGACCTTGCTGTGCAGCAACCCCACTACTGTTGCAATCCCTCTGCTCAGCAGCTGAGCTTGACCTTTGCTTGCGCACTTTGCTGAAGCTCTGGAAGCTCCAGCAGATTTAGCCAAACTCCTTGCCCTGGTTACTCAAGCTTCCATGCATGACTCCTTATTGTAGGCGTACGTGCAGTACAGCAGATGGGATGTTGACCTGTAGTACGACATACTTGTGTATAGTCATGTTATCGCTGTTGAGAATGCCGCTGGTGCATCTGCTGCTGTGTATCACAGGGTGTGCTCACTACCTCCGGCTTAGCAGATGTCACAGCTTGTCACAGCAAGCTGAGCTCATATTCAGCAGCACTGCAGGACGAACTCACAGCACGGCAAGCAGCATTGACAGCACTGAACGCTGAGCTAGCCCGGCAGGTAGAAAGTTGTGCAGGACTCTGGAGCTGCATCATTGGCATGTGCATCATGTTGACGGCCGCATATGCTTGCACGTCGGAATTTGATTCAGCTGGTTCCAGCAGCAGATCAGAGCACCATGTGCTGCAGTCAGTTGTGATGAAACACAGAGGTGCTTTGCGATCGTGCTGCATCAGCAAGTGCAGTCAGTGTAGTTGTGAAGCCAGGGGCACGGCCTTGTTGATCCGGCCCAAGGACAGCCTAGGCAATAGCTACCAGTTGAGCGGTGATCAGCTGTAAGCAAGCCTGAGCATCAGGAGTAAGGTTGGCAATCCAACTATTTGTGTGAGACTGAGCTGCTACTGCTGTTTTGCAGACTGCAGAAGTCAGTCGGTTGCAGTCTCAGATATCCGCTGTCGGCAACCAGAAAGCCCAACTTGATCAGCGACTGCTGCTGCTCACCAGTCAGATGAGCTCAGCTATGGCCAGCCTGGGACAGATGTTTCAACAGGTGGGGTCTGGCAAGCTTATGCCACTTGCCATACTGCTCTTCTAGCATTGTACTCCTGCATGCTGCTCAGCTGTCAAACCGCCCGCTTGTGTGTCCGCTTGCTGAAGATCAACATTTCAGCTGATGTCAAGGTGGTGATCCCACGTGCATCTGTTGTATCTGATGTTGCAGAATGGCGGTGCAGCAGCGGACACAGCTGCTGCTGGGACAGCAGATGCCGACCCTGCTGCTACCACCAGTGCTGAGCCTGAGGGTAGCCCACAAGCTCCTGACCTTGAACTAGACCTGGAGGAAGATGACGATGACGCAGGTGATGTTGTTCAATTGTTTGTTATTCTGGTCTGCTTGAGCTGTTTGTTGGCTGAGTCGAGTTAGCCAGTGACCGTGTTCATAAGATGTATAGCGCCCTGTGTGTGAGAGATAGGGGGGGTATTTTGTCTTGCAGACAGGGGATCTGTCTAGCTGCATTATTGCTGGGGTGTTTTCTTCATGATGTTTCATGTTCTTGCAGATGACCCACGGCGCAATGGCACTGCAGCTCAGCCAATCCAACAGCAGCAGCAGCCAGTGGTGCCACATGACCTTCAGGCGCTGCTGCAGAATCCGCAGTTGCTATCAGCAGCCATCACAGGCAGTATAGCAGGCGGCGCCACATCAGCAGCAGCATCGCTTGCGCCTCAGAGTGGAGCTATGCTGCAGATACCAGTCGGAGGCCCAGATGTTGGAATGCAGCTGCAGTTGAACTCTGGTCCTGCCTCAGGCAGCTACACTGCAGCAGCGGGTGACAACGGGGTGTACAGTGCAGCAGCTGGGTCCTGGGGTGCTGATGGTGCAGCAGTTGGGATTGACAGTATGGGGGGCCAGATGCAAATGGGTGGCTTTGGGGAATTAGCAGCAGCGGCGGCTTTGAGTCAACAACCGCTGGGTTTTGCTGATGAAGCAGATGATCCCTATGATCCAGAACATCCTGATTGATGCTGTGGGTGTGAATACCTCAAGCAGTTGTTGCTGTTCAGCTCCCCTTATAGGTAACAAGCATATGTCCTGAGCTTTTAAGCACAGCTGTACCATCAGCGCCCCAGGCGTGGCGGCCAGCTGCTCCTGTGCACAAACTACTGGTGCCGCTAGGCGCATGCACTTGTGCTGTAGTTGACAATTTGTCTGCATTTTCAAGTCTGGTGTCAAACAGTTGGTGTGAGATCCTGGATTGGGCATCGCCTGCTGTGGGTATTGAGTTTGTGCCGCTTCGTTCTGTTCACAGGCAAAGCATTCCTCAGTTGCTTGCGTGGTCAGGTCAGCAATGTGCCATGGCGCTCCCACCGTTCTGTTTTGCTGGCGTTTTCATGCCACAGCTTTGGGGTGAGGCTTCCGGGCTGCCACAAGCTGTTGATGAATTGAGTGTGCTGAGAGCTTCGGTGTCCGCTGCATCGGTGGCGCTGCGACACGTGTCGCACTGTCGACTTCCGCGTGGTAATTCAACTACCAACCAGGTTACAGACACACACAAGTATGTGTATTGTACGAATAGGCGAGTTGTCAAGCTCACTAATCAGCTCAGTGATCATGAGTGCAGCGATTCAAGCGCAACGGTTGCTGAATCGTGCCTATGGCGCGGTGGCATTCGGCGTCATGATCAGCTCTGCACAACCAGAATGCATCTGCAAGGATGACATACTTCCTGGGGTTACAACCACATCACCTGCCTTCCTTTCTAGCAACTACCAACAACGCCACAAATGTGACGATATGCAGAATACCCAAGTACCCCGCCAACACGCTGATCGTGGCCCCGAAGCTCTTGCCCAGACCAAAATACCGCGCAACTGCGCCGCTGTCCACCACACAACCCCCAGCAGATCCATTTGTCATTCTCTGCATCAGTGCAGGAGTGGCCAAAGACGCTGCACCAGGCAGTAACTGAGAGAAGAAGTCCGCCGACACTGCATCGAGGCCTGCCGGCGGGCACTGGAACCGCCGGCCCTCAAACTCCACTCCCAGAAGACCTTCAAATGCGTAATGCAGAGCTGACGTGTAGCGCAGGTTTGACAGCGCCGAGAAGCGTATCTCCTGCATGCAGTCAGCAGCACCGTGCTGGCAAGGCTAGATCAGGGTCACCGCCCAGTCTGCTACATTGTGAGTTATGACGGCACAGGACTCTCGGCGGTTTCAGTAGCCAACTAGCCCCATTCATCCTAGATGTCTCAGCTGTGCTGTACTTCATATAACATATTTCTTACTGAATCTTTCATGATCGTAGAACATAAGCGCTACTTACCCTGTACGGAATGAAGAATCCTGACATGACCATGTTTGTGCAAGTCCAGCCAATGCCCATCATGAAGGCGGCATCCTGATTGGGAGTGATAGTGGCAGCAAGGTGAAGAACCTGCAGCAGAAATGGACAAGACTGCATAAGTCAACCAGGGACTGATGCCAGAACATGAACAACACCCAAGGGACTTTTGCCAGAACACTTGTATGTTATACATACAAGACTTGGCTGCAGAGACCTAGACCCAACTTTGGCCTACCATACCATGGTCCTGCCGACTCATATCTTGGGTGTATCCCTCACTAATCAACAGAGTTTCGCACCCATCTAGAACCCATCACCCACCTGCACTGCTATGAGAGATGTCAGGGTGCCAATTGCTCCATGTTTGAGTATGTTTGATGGTCCTGGCCGCATGCCTGTCATGCCGTACTGTATCAGGCTGTAGCACAAGCTGGAGAACACATTGAACGGGAGCACTGCACTGGCCTGGGAGCAAACAAACATCGAGCAATAAGCACAGCATGCGCATATTGGCAAATTTTGTGCTGACAGGTTGTTTCACAGCAGATACATGCAAACTGGGGGATGATGCAAAGGTCCAAGCCAACTCGTTGCAAGTCTGCCCGCTGGAGTGAACCATCGGTCTAATCTCTGCAGAATTTGTAGAAAAGGGTCTAACAACGGGAGACACATCCTTGGCTCCTACCTTGGCCACATAGTACGCTGCAGGTCTGTACAGCCTTGCTGCTCTGTCTGCCAAGTAGATGCCCTTATCATCTGTATACCTGCATAGAATCAGCAGTAATGGAGGCAATGGTCAACATAATGAGCATTCCCAGCATACACTCCCAAGCACTCCATTCTACAGCTCACTGAGGTGGCAGGGACGTATACGGCCCAACGTGTTGCTTTGCAGCTGACTACATCTGCGGCACTGAGTAAGTGAGTAGCTGACGTCCCATCAGTGTGCAGATCTACTGGTCTGTGATCATCCACACTGACTGGAAGCATCATGCCTGCTAGGTGTGGTTCATACCAAACGAGTGTGACTATACATACACCAGTATGTCTGTGCATTTACCCAACATCTGCTACCCAGCATGGTCTAATGCAACACACTGGCGAGCAAAGGCAGTGACAAATCGTGATGCTGTGCTATGTACACTGCAGAAACTGCCCAATCTGCTAGTCGTACTGAATGAGTAAGTAGGGGGAGTCAAGGGTGTGATGCTTATAGCCAACCATCAGACACTTTATTCGACATTGTCAGAGTCACACTCACATGCTCATGTTGATGAAAGGCATTAGCAGGAAGAAGCACAGCGTTGCAAACAGCAGATTCAATCGCTGCCGAATGCTGCTGGCATCTGTAGGCAGATCATAATAGATCAGCCCCACCAGCAGCGCCACCCAAGTGAATGTCAGAGTCCGGCCTGCTACATCAGATGGATTGCGGGTCATTTTGAGGAACTCACGCCACGCCAGAGCCTTGTACTGCTGCCACCAGCTCGTAGGGTAGCAGCTACTGCTGCTGAACCTGCCACTGCAGGGGTAGCAGCCGCTGCTTGCTGTGGTGGTGCTGATCTGAGGGTCTGCAGCTTGAACTGGCACTATCTGTGACTCATTGGCAGCTGTTACCTGCACATGCAAGGGGTCTGCCGGATAGGTCGAGCCGCTGCTACTGCTCGGTGTAGTTTGTACTGTGCCCAAAGCTGCTGGGATCTGTACCACTGTCAAGAAGTTGCTGCCTGCTGCGGTTTGACCCATATGGTGTGCATGTCCCACACCATGATGAGTTGCTTTGAGCGTCTGCAGCACGCGAGCAGCATTCCTTACTGAACCACTGCTGCTTGCTGAACATGCAGCAGCTGCTTCTGCATCAGTGTGATCTGAGCTGGTGCTGCTGTAGCTACTGTAATAATCAACACTACTGCTGCTGCTATCTGTCTTTGGCCCATCGCGTGAACTTGCAGCTCTGCTAAGGGGCCCTGAACAGCTGTCAAAGGAGTGGTGCTGTTGATGAATGTGTCTGGCGCCTCGTGTGATGTCTGAAGCGCTGCTGCTAGCTGGTTGGTCATACGCAGTCACAGATGGTGTGACACTACCAGAGTGGTTTTCTGAAGCTGCTCGCCAACCAGCCGGTAGCAAGACACTTTCTACCTCCACTTGGTGAGTGTCTAAGACGTCTGGTTGCTGAGCAGACTGCTCCTTGTGTGCCAGGTACTGTTGTTTGAAAGCTTCTGCGGCCAACTGCAGTTCTGTCATGGTGGTCATTGACCAGCTTGGGTAGATCTGCATACACAAACCAGAAAGGCTCAACACAATTGCAGTGTATACACTACTGCATGAAAATACTGTTTTCCAAGCAACACACTCCCTGAAATCCGTCTGTACATCCTCTAAAGCTGCCGTCATGCTACTATTCAACAGAGGTTTGAACAAACGTCTTCTTGCAAGACTGACCTGTGATCTGCTGAACTCCAATGACACGAGATCTAGTGCCCAATCAGATGCCAGGCCATGTGTTGCAGGGTCATACTTGAAGCCCAAGACACCAGACAGCCAGGGAACCATGTTGCTGGTGGGGCCGTGATACACCAGCAGCCCTGAGGCCAGAAGGGTGACCTGCAGCCAAGAATCAAAGATGATTCATCAGTCTACACTGGTGGCCGGCCCTGCTCTCAGCCGCAGATCAGCTACTGTATGATGGCAGAACTGGCGGGCTATCGCATTGAGGGGCTTTGTATTCGTTCTCCATTAGGCGCCAAACACAGTACCAGAGCACAGACTTTGCACGACGTTCAAGGTGGTCTGAAACCGCGTGCCTGCTATCACAAGCAGACATCACGACGAACCTTGTCAAACAAGCCCCAAATAGCGCTTCGTGGTTGATGCACGGCTGCAACAACTGCTTTCCCGCTGCCGTGCGCCAGGCCCTGCAGATATCTCATCACGCTGAGCGCAGCGGAGCTGTCCAGACCTGAAGTAGGTTCATCCAGGAACAAGATATCTGGGTTCGCCAAGATGCCCACTGCTATACTGAGGCGGCGCCGTTCGCCACTGGATAGACCGCGCAGCAGCAAACCTCCCGGCAACCTTCCGCCGACCTGCAAGTGTGGACCTTATACTAGAAGAAACCGACAGGACGGCCAAAGCGTGCAGCAAGGTATACACATCCAAGCTGAAGGGAGTTGCTTGCGCAGGCCGAACTTCATGAGGTCATACAGCGAGCTCCTGTACAGCATGGTGATGTTTGACATGCGCAAAGCTGGCAAATGGGGTTTGCTATACGTCCACTGAACAATGGTATACCTGCTACTATACTTCACACGATGCCGAAGACAGTGATGGACTCACCATGGTAGATCTGTGCTGAGACAGGCCAACAACATTCAACACGTAGTCCACACTGCCTTTTCTGTCTCTCTTTGCCAGCAGCTCCTGAATACTGCGCTCTGAGCAGCCAGCTGTCTGTAAAGCAGCATCCTGCAGCGACTGCTCTGACCTTTGCTCTCTTGCTAGTGCTGTCATTGCTGATGCTGCACTATCTGCTGCTGCTACTGCTGAAGCTGCTGGGGTAGCAAACTCTGTCAAGCTTCTGCCCTGTGCGGTGTCCCGCTTGTGGCTGCCAGCGGGTAGGAGCAGAGCCGAGTAGAAAGACAAGCACTCGGCTGTGGTCAAGGCAGGAATGAAGTTGTCATCCTGCACACACCAGTAGTCCAGAGATTTCCTTAGACATATGTACAAGCATACTGATTGTCGCAGGATCACTACTGCAGTGCAGATCACTGCGATTGGTACCGGATGGTCGTCGATGTCAAGTAAGATTTGATGGACGCAACCTTGCTTACTTTCTTGCAGCTTGCGGTCTGGCGTTGAACCACTGAATGTGCACATGTCACAGCATCTCATGCATACAACAGATTGTGGTGTATGACACACAGTCATCATGTCTGCCAGTTTACCTGTGGTACATACGCAACTCTCCTTCTGTAGGCCTTGCTGTCAACCTTGTCTCCATTCAGCAAGATCGTTCCTGTGATGCTTCCAGTGTTCTTCCTGTGTGCCAGGATATCCAGCAGATGTGACTTGCCAGCACCAGACGGGCCGATCAGAGCCTGTTGGGTAAAACAGGAACGATGGGCAGCATTCTGGTGGGCTCAAGCGCGCACGCACTAGTATCAGGGAGCCATGATAAGTACGGTCATGACGGCATTGTGAGCGCATGTATTTGCATCTACATGGAGCAACGGGGGGTGCCGCAAACAGCTGAAGTGACAGGGAGCCTGCTCAAGTGTGCAGACACAGAGTAACTCTAGCTTGCTACATGATACGGCACCTCGGTATCAGCTGACCTGAATCTCTCCTGAAGCAGCCTCTCCCCATACATCTTTCAGCACAGATTTGTTGGCTGTTGAAGTTCTGTAGCTGCAGCTGATTCCTTCCCAGGACAGCCTCAAGTGCTCTGACTGATGTGACTTGGCGACAACATGGTCATGCTGCAGCTGCCTGAATAGAGGGTTGGACACCTCAGCTGGCACAAGTGGCAGTGGCTGGTGTGCAGAGTCATTGATGTTGATCACTGCAGATGCTCCATACTCCCAGTCGCTGCTGTTGCTACTGCTGCTGCCGTTGATCTGGGCGCTTGTGATGTCTTGCTGAGTGGCAGACCTCTTCAGTGAGCCATAGTGCACCAAGGGGTAGCTGATGCCGCTTGGATCTCTACGGAGACCTGCTGCTAATGTGGTACGATCATCAGAGTGATGTTCAACATTGACAGCGGCAGCCCAAGTTTGACTCGTGGTTTCTGTGCCTGGTTGCACGTCATTGGTTACTGCTGGCCTCCTGAGACCCAGCAGCGATGTGATACGAGCCCAGAGAGCTCTCTGAAATAGCTGAAGGGCCCTGATTAACCATATGGCTGCGAACAGGTGCGCGATCACCGCTACGATCACAGACCGATCTGCATTGGAAGGCATCATGAGATCTCGAAGGCTTTCGAGATGACCCACTGTAGCGGTCCTTGTAAGCGAGGTGTACGTCAAGTTCTTTGTTGTTGCATCATGTGCGAGAAAACAACTGACGGGTTCGAGCGCAGCGTATGCAAAAATGTTTGCTGCGCCGATACTTGTGACTAGAACTGCATCATTGTTGTCGTACAGGGGCAAAGTAGCAGGGAAGGGTTGCAGTGGCAATGTATTGAAGTCAATAATACCTTGAATGATGCAAGTTGTTCATGTTAAGGTTACTGCACGGGGATCGCGTACAGCATCAGCGCTGGGGCTGCTGCGACCACATTGGACTAGACGACAGACTCGCTTATCAATCGACCATCACAGAGTGTCACTAACAGAGTGCATTTGCATGTCCTAATTTTTGAAACTGCTTTCACACAGCGATGGACGGCACTGAAAGGCATACGTTCGTACCTTCGCGCTGATCGTGGCTGGTCTTACAATACTGTGATTATGTGTTGATTAATCTAGACATGTATCATCACAAAAAGCAAACACACATCATGATGTTGTGCCACCGCTGCAGGTTACCACCCAGCAAGTCCGGTGACACCGGTTTCAGCTCCGGACACATCTTAGAGAGTGATTTCGTAATCCGATGACAAACATACAACTATACCCGTCCACGCCCTGCACCCGCTCGCACAGGACAGAGTAACTTAACTGTGCGGTGCGGAGCGTCCTACTACAACTGAAGCCCAATACACTTTTAACCACGGGGCAAGTACAAACTGCCATCCTGTTGGCTGAGGTTGAGCTGCTCAGTCTCCAATCGTTCATCACACATCCATATGGTATCTGTCTAACGATCTGATACAGACAGGGTGCGATCAACACTGTTGTCGATGTAACCACAACACGCATTCATAGTCCTCACAAACACGTTTGACAGTGTGCAACAGCACAGGCCTTCAACTGCTGCATAAGCTCGCAGGCCACGATAGCGCCAGAACGCGCACAGATTCAAATCAGCGGCAATGGCTGCCTTGACTACGCACCACCCGCAACCGGTTTATCTTATTGACTTCAGTGTATACAAGCCATCTGACCAGCTCAAGGTAGACAGAGAGCTGTGTGAAGAGAAAGGCAAAGCATGGAGTGTGAGTATGAGGCAGGCCATCGACCCAAAAGGCAGCTTAAGCTCTTGACACATGACGCAAGAGTTGTATCATCGTACAACGTCCATCATCACAGCAACTTCTGCAACCTATTTTCTTATGACATACTGACCAGCCCAAGACATGTCTGTGTGTACTCTCCATTGCTGCTGCTTGCTGGTAGAAGCTGTAAGCAAAAAGCTTGTAGTCTCACTGCACGTGTCCTGCGTTGACCTCTGTGCTTGTGATATATACAGATGTACTCAGAGACCATGAGGGACTTCATGGTCAAGGTTGTGGAGCGCAGTGGTCTTGGTCAGAAAAGCACCTACCTGCCAAAGGCCATCAACCCCATGTTTGGTCAGGAGCCCAAAAACGACATGGCAACTGCAATGCTTGAGGCCAAGGCAGTCATGTGTGGTGCTGTTGAGGAGCTTCTGACCAAGACAGGTGATACACGCTAGTCTGCCAGCCATAGTCATGTGCAAGGATGCTGTGTAACAGGGCACCCTTGCTGCCAAATGCTATGTATTTGCTGTTGAAAGCGCTCTCGTCTGCTGAATAACGTTGTAGCTATACACTCTTGTTGCACCTTTATAAATATACAGGACTGTGTTATCTACATATGCGGTCAATGGCTCACAGGCCACATGCAGCACCATGCCCAGAGCACTTCTCAGCCCACACACTCGGCATGCCAATAGTATATGCTGTTATCCTTCTGCTTCAGGGCTTCGTGCCAGTGATATCGACATTTTGGTGACCAACTGCTCTATCTTCTGTCCCACACCCAGCCTTGCCAGCATGCTGATCAACCACTTCAAGTTTAGGACTGACATACAGAGCTACCATCTGGGTGGCATGGGTTGTGGCAATGGGGTCATGGCAGTTGGCCTCATACGGGATCTCCTGCAGGTACAGCATCCAGTCAGCTTCCTGCAGCTGTCTAGCGGCTTCCTGCAGCTATGACCCGAGGCAAGAAACAGGGTCATCTGTGTTGCTCATGTGCAGGAGTTTTGCAGTGACGTCACGTTTGCAGCTTTTGACCAGACAACAGCACTGTTGAGCCAGATCAGCCTCATCGGATCTGTACCGCAGCTAGGGTGAAAAGACTACAGCACATGACCCATCACCCGGTTGCTTGTATGGTGTGAAAGCTTATGTAACGACTCGCACACACTGAGCTCCAGGCAACTCGCATCTACATGCTACTGTGGTTTCTGACTGTGTCCTGCATATGCTGTCCTGCAGGCGCGTCCCAACAGCGTTGCCCTGTTTGTTCCTGCTGAAATCACCACCTACGCCTTCTACCCAGGAGCCCACAAGCAGTACATGGTGGCAAACTGCATCTTCAGGATGGGTGGAGCTGCTGTTGCTCTCACCAACAAGAAGGCATACAGCCATACTGCTAAGTATCAGCTGCAGGCCAATGTCAGAGTCCACACTGGACAGGCTGATGACTCCTATGGGTGGGTAGATGCTTGCATGCATGTGTACAGGTCAATGCTGCTGCTTGCAGAACTGAA
>JARWLF010000847.1:0-12601 GCA_029853055.1 Scenedesmus sp. KT-U | reverse complement strand
AACACTGCATGCAAAGCTCATCACACCTCAGCGCCCTACCACGCCTTGATGCCCAACCACCAAGGTAAGAGTGTCAGTGTCAGTAGTGGTGTGTGGCACGCATGATTTTGCATGGCTCACACTGCTGACTCCTGTTTCCAGTCATTGATGCAGCCTTATGGGCATGCCGGACAGGTCCCTGCCTACCTGAAGTTGTCACCATACCCTGCAAATCTCTTCTGCCTATCAGCACGACGAGGCTTTGGCTCCTCCACTACTGCATCCCAGCCATGCTTTTGACAAAAAGCAATGGCTTCCTCTTTGGTGTAGAAGAGCAAGCTAGCACGTGCCACATTCTCAAGAGGATCTGCTGTGGATGTCCAGCCCATCAGTGGGTTGATCCACCTGCAGTTGACACGTTGCATGTAGGTTGGCACATTACTGCCATAGGCACCTCCACAGATCAGGGTTGATGTAGCTCAACAGCCAACAAGCACAGCTGCTGGGCTTTGCTGTGAGGGCACGTCATTGAAAATGAGAAGATACATGGACTATAGCACAATGGATGTCATCCTGTGTGCGTTGTGTTGGGCTGCATTGCTCATGAGAGGTCAAGCAACAATTGAGCTTGTTCAGCTGCATCTGCACAGCCAGCTACCCGAAGAAGATGCAGAAGATGAGCTACAGGATACAATACCAAGTACTCTGCTGAAATCTTATCACATTGCGCTGCTCACTTTGACTGCGACTCAAAGCTGATCCTCCATGGTCGTCCCTTGTTGTTGTGGATGGTGTTGGCTATGCCCTGCTGTCCTGCAGTGCGAGCTGATGAGTAGATGCGGGCCTGTAGTAGCAAAGGCAGCAGCTCGACCTTTCAGGTAGTTATGTGCGGAAGAAATAGCCCACTGCCTGCGTGGACACAAAATGGGTACAGTGACAGTGACACTGCTGTTGCTGATGCCACTGACCTTGCGCCCAAAAGTCTCTAGGGGTACACCAGCACACATCCCAATCTCCTTATCCGGGGTAGCAATATGTTCGGCAATCTCCTTAGCGTTGGGTACCTCCTTCTGCACTAACGCTGCGTAGTCCTCTGGCAGCTTTGCTGAGGAGTAGCATGCTGCCTGCAGCATGCTCTGGGGCAGGCATGCCAAGCGCTGAGCAGCTCGCTGCAGCATGGTATATATCAGTAACTGCTGTTGTGCCAATGTCTCCGTAGAACGCTGGACACTGGGCTAGCTGTGAATAAGCTGTCGTATGAGATCCTCAGAGCGCGTGTGGCAAGCCCTTGAAGCAAACGTGCGCGTATTGCATTTGGGTACCTGTCCTGATGCACAGATAGTCTAGTGCACGTGAACGCTAACGGAGTTGTATCGGTGTGAATAAAAACCTACAGAGACAGTTCCTCAACATTTCTGTTGGCGTACGGCATGTTCTGCTTGCTTATTGTGTAACTGGATGTTGTTCGAGCCTGTTGCGTCAACACTGCATGACAGCAGGCCTCAAGTGTGGCATGGTCCTGTGACACGTGGGACCACACTGTGTCTCTCCAACAAGCAAGTTCTAGCTGTTGGTGTGCTTTACACACATCATTCTTTCGTTCTTTATTGTTATGAAGGGTCACACTACATAATATCAAGCTTGGGGAGGTATTATACAGAAATCAAAAGATTTAGCTCAGGACATATAAGCTGACTGTAAGCATGGCGATCCACGACTCCAGAGGTAGGTTCTGTGTGCATGAACTAGATAAACTTTGTGAACAGCTTTGTATTCATATCATGCCGCCTCTTGACTGACCTATGCCTTTCTTATGCCTCTGCCGTTGCTGCTCTGGTGCCTCCTACTGTCCTGTCCTGATGTGACCAGTGTAAGTGGTGTTATCAAACCTCCGATGTGTTACACAGCTGCATCCACATGCTTTGAATTGTTTCGTCAAGCCAATCACAGTTCATGCACGATGCCTCGGCCATGATTATGCTCAGCACAGTGCAGCAGCAACTGCACAAGGTGGCGTCAGCTGACTGGATTCAAACGCACAACAGTGTATGCAACAACTTGCAACTACCCGTCGTTTACATGTTCTTGAATTGGCAGCGGCAATTCTAGGGTTTCCCCCCTGCCAAGTCGTCACTGTTCAGCTGTTGCTTGTGCCACTGCAGTATCCTTGTGCTTGCCTTGATGTTCAGCACAGGGGTGTTGTTACAAATTTTGGTGAGTGTGCCTGACTGCAACAAGTACTCTGTTGGTTTGGCTCGATTGCACTCTGACAGAAGCACAGCATTGACACATAGGGACATATCAGCAGCAGCAGCAGCAGGTCCCAGAGCATTGACTTGAACAGGCAGCAGCAGCAGCAGGCGTTTCTGGTCAGCCAGATGACGAACAACACCTCCAAAATCGCTTTCAATCACATCAACATCATGGCATGTTGGTTGCAACTCCTGATGCGCTTGCTTGAGCAGGTATTACTCAAGTCCCTGTTGAGCATGCTGTGCAGGGCTGTGTTTTGTGGAAGAACTGGTGGCCTATGCTCACTGGTTTGATGTATGTGTTGGTGCCTATGCCGTACTTATTCTTTGGCTCTGTGGGATCAGACACATACGGCATGGGCTCACTAGCGAGTGGGTGAGTGAGAAGATAGGGGGTAGAACATTCATTGTGCCATACCTGACATGTCTACACATGTGATATGTAACATGCTGTGCTGTCTACTTGTCTGCCAGCGGTGCTGCTTGAGGCGGTTCATGGATTGTGGTCAGCTATGCTGACCCATGGGGGACACATCCTGCAACAGGGTGGTCGGGATCGGGAGGTCCTGGCCACTGTGGTCAAGTTGGTGATGCTGGTCTGCATGGCTAACTTAGTGCAGCATTGAGAGGAGCAGAGAGGATCCAGTACGTATCTTTACATCCCCTGCTCATGCCTGCTTGTGGTGTTATTTGTGCAGCTGGGTCGATGCTGGCAAGTTTCTGACAGGATTCTCCGCCGTTGGGTCAATAGCTATACCAGCAATTCTGGCGCATGCACAGGTGGGGGCTGCGATGTGGTCAATCAGCTGTCGGGACCACACTGTGCAACCAGCACCGTAGAGTAGGCTGGGTTTGTGTGTCCTGCTTCTGTTGTGCATTGCTACTGTGTTGGAGTAGGTCAGTTTTGTAGTACTGACCTTATCGAGATGATCTGAAGCAAGAGAAACACAATCGTCTCAGGACAATGTGGTTCAGGGCAATGTGGTGAAGATTACAACTTTTCTTGAAGGATGTTGATCGCCATGGCTGTTCACCATACAGTGGCAGTAGGTTGCTGACTGCTATTGCTGCTGCTGCAGGTGATAACCTCTGGAGCTTTGATCATGGAGCTAGCAGCAGCCTTTGTACTGGGGTGTACGATTGTAACATACGATTATTTCAGCAGTAGAGACAGTATGTCATACTTTTGATAGCGGATGGGGTGCAGCATACAGAATCGAATGCAGCAGCAATGCCTCCAGTGGCATGTGACTGGACGGTGGTGCAGTCAGGTGCAATATACCAAAAGCATCCTATGTCCCCAGTACCTACACAGCTGTAGCAATACCACTGCAAGCACTTTTGTGTGCCAGCGACTAAGCATATTTGCTTGGTTTGTGGAAGAAGTTGGACACAGATGAGACATCGATTACTGTGGATTCCCTGTTGGTATCTGTACTATACAGTAACGCAGCTCATCGATTGTGAGCAGGCTGTGGTGACTCATGATATCGGTTATCTGGTACCGATAGCTGATTGTGACAACTGCCGATTGTGACTGTCGACTACAGTGCTGAGCACACTGTGGCATGCAGTGCATGCAGAGATCACGAGCTGAAATTGATCCCTCCTCATGTAGTTTGCATATGGCCCAGGCTCACCTCGTAATCGCAACCTCGCCTCATCATAGGCAGCACAGGCCTCCGGATGAAGTACTCACACACATCCAGGTGATGCAGGATCCCAACAGCGTCTGCTGTCAGCTGTATTACGCTTGATCGCCTGAAATACCATTCTAGATCGTACTTGTATTGGTTGTCAAAGGGTGTATATACAGCCCTGATGCCTCAACTGTCAGACGTACACGCAAAAGCTCGCAGCCAAAGTGCATGTTGTGCTGCTGCATGAGTCATCGACACTGCCGGCTTTGAGCGTGACCAGCAGTACCGAGCAGTATAGTGTAACTTTCTAGAGTTCTTCTATCGGCTGGTCAACATGGTGGCTTCCAGCCCACAGACAATAAGTAGCCCAGCGAGCTGTGCAGAAAGAGGCCTGCTGCCCTAGATCTCGAAGCAACCCCGGCAGCAGACATTGGCGTCGCAGTATAGCAACCTTGCGGCCATTGGCATCATCAGCCCGATTGCCCTCTACTTCGAAGTTAGGGTTATACCGCTGGCAATGCCTGGCATGTTAGCGGACTCGGTGCGGTTCCACTGGTGCCGGGTTACTGGTAGCACGATCTGCATCTATAATGCAAGTTATCATTTTCAGTGGATGATCGGGCATGCAATCTGTGTGGACAAGTATAGGCCTCAGCTTGCGAGTGTTGCTTTACTGTTTCCTGCCAAGGACGGTCTCGCAAGTGATTGTGGAGAATGGGCTGGATTCACAACTTAAATGAACGTGTTGCTGGCAGCAAGGTGAGCGGATAGTTTAGCGTGCGCTCCGGAACTTCATGCTTTGCATGCCAACCACGAGGCATGCTTGCAATCACTGTAGTTGCATACAATCATATTCTGGAGCGTTGATGTGTGGTTTGGTCAAACTCAGCCGCCCCTGAAACTGATCTCGCATGTGGGACACGTGACCTTGTTTGGAGCATTGTACACAGCAGTATGCGGCTGTGTACAGTGTGTGACTTGTGTTTCAATTCTATGGTGACAATTTTTTGTTTGCGAGGCAGAACCGTCTGTGTACGGCATCATCAACGAGTTGCTGTCCAGCCTAGATGCAAGTATAGCTATCGTTCTCACGGGCGACACGCAACACCCCGTGACCACGTATCGCCATCCGTGTGCTGAAACCTTCCAAGTTCAAGCCCTGTTTTGTACACAGTGATTCGCCTGCCGCAGAATATAGCTCTTCTGCAGTTTTGTGGTGCAGTGGGTGAATCATGCAGTGTCGACATCCACGCATTCATACTTCTGCCGCTTTTGTTGTCTGTTGTGTCACATTAACAGGTTGGTGCGTATTTCCAGCTGAAGGAGAGGAGAAGCACGTTCACCACTGAGTTGCGCGCTGGACTTGTCACCTTCCTCACTGTACGTCTCGACCCAAGAAAGCAGCAGGTCCATTTGCAACTGCCCTGCTTGCAAAGTGGTTGCGATAACATCATCATGGTGGTATGCACAGAACGAATGATGGGCTCTACGTGACCAGTACATCTAACGCAACCATCAGGCACATATGTTTGTCTGTGCTGATCATGTTGTGCTTGCAGACCTCGTATGTTCTGGCCGTCAACAGCGGCATCATCAGCGACACTGGTGGCACCTGCAGTGATGCTGACTGCACAGTAAGTGATTCAATAGCTGGACTGTCTTATTCGGTCACTCTGATTATCAAGCTGTGTCGCTTCCTTGTGCTCATGCATGGAGAATGGTTTGAGATGTGTTGTGACGTATCGACAGTTATGAACAGTTGCAAGCCTCTAAAGCAAGATTGCTTCGCCGCTAAGTGACCTTGCTGACTCTTACGTTGCTCCTGTTATCCTGCAGGGACCCAAGGCCGGTCAGCCTGGTTGTCGTTTTACAGACCCTGGCTTCCAGAGCTGTGTGCAGGAGGTCAGGCGCAGTATCATCGCTGCAACAGCAGCAACATCACTTATGGCGTGCCTTTTGATGGGTGCTGTTGCTAACCTGCCACTGGCTGTAGCACCTGGCATGGGTAAGTTCATGAAGAGTATGAAGATTTAGAAATGCATGACTGCAGGAATTTGCCGCTTTTACTCTGTCTATCATCCTTGTTCTCTTTGGAAATGTTGTGTTTGCGTGTGTTTGACAAGAAGAGCTTAGTGGTTTGCACACAGTCTGGTGAATGCAGACGGGTAGCCGACTATCTTGCTGCCTTTGTGACTTCTTGTGTACAGGTATCAACGCCTACTTTGCCTACACTGTGGTTGGCTTCTATGGAACCGGAATGGTGAGCTGCTTGTATGTCAGATGCCTCCAGTCAGTGATGTCATTCAACAAACTGTTGATTAGAATAGCTTGCGTGCCCCTCCTGGCATCCATTATTCATGTTCTGCATCTGCGCACAGCTGCGGTCAAGCACCTCCTCGCTGTCATCCTGTATGCAGTCAGTCAACCCATGCTTCCTCACATCTGGTGCTTCAGTCAACCCATGCTTCCTCACATCTGGTGCTTCAAGTACTTATGTAGCACTGCTAACCTGTGGGTTCATCAAGTACAGCCCGTTTGTTAGTATCGTGACTGCTGTGGTGGTTGGTATCTGCAGATCACCTACCAGCAAGCACTTGCTGCTGTGTTCATTGAAGGCTGGATCTTCATCATCATCTCCATCAGTGGTGAGCACATGCTTCCAACTCTGCTTTCTGACAAGCACCTGTAAAACATCTTGACATGGCCTTGTTGTCTAGCACAGAGGAAAGTAAACCAGGGGGTGTTTGGAAGTGCCTGCACTGCATGACCACAGACCATGATGAGATCTAGCACTGTGCAAGGGCAGATGGCAGAACAGGTACCGAATCAGCAGCTTAGAAGTTGCCATGCCCTTGGTGTAACCCTGAGGTTCCCTTGCCCTGCATGTTTTGTATGCTGACCAGGTATAAGAGGACGCATGGTAAGCTTGGTTCCCAAGTCCATCATGCTTGCTACTGCTGGTGGTATCGGCCTCTTCCTGGCTTTCCTGGGTAAGGCTGTTGGGGCATCATGTTATCAACCTGTGCTGTGGCTACTGCAGATGCATTGGAGGGTTGGTGGCTACTGTAGCTGCATGCTGTGCCTGAAGATGACCTTCAGGCACTGACGCATGGGGGCAGTACCAACTAGAGCTACTGCACAGTGGTGCACCAGCAGCAAAAAGCATAGTCTGCAGCATTGCTGTACTGCCTCTGTTCTGGGGGAGTCCAGTTCAGCAAACTTGCGGTACCAAAACATCTGTAGGCTCTGGTGGTTGCTTACAGACCAGTATGGCAGGAGGCAACCATACTTCTGCAACAAGCCTGCTGGTACCTGCTCAGTTGTCAAATCTCTGTGGGTGACTTGTGCATGCAGGTCTGCAGAACAGTGAAGGTGTAGGCCTTATCTCATACAACAGCGCTACACTCGTCACGCTGGGTGGTTGTCCACTAGAAAACAGAGTCTACCAGTACACTATCGCTGACAGCTCACCTGAAGCGATCTGCAAGGTCAACCCAGACACCGGCCTGATGTCAGCTGAACTGGGTCCAGCAAGCTCAACATACATGTGCAAGGTGAGGGCTGTTGCAGGTTGGCATGTGCACACCCTTGTACCCCACTGTTTTGGCAATATGACTGTGTCAGTCAAGCCTACCAGCGGTCTGATGATGTGAACAGCACCGCTACAAAATGGTTGAGTGCCGAGTACACACCTCCAAGATCGATTGGTCGACCGAATCTGGTGGTGCCATCATGTTGCTAATGTCGTTTGCAAAATGAAGCTTCAGCCTCGCTGTTGTTCCTTGCTTCTGTCTCTGTGCCTCTGCAGGGCAAGCGTATGCACCTGGCTAGCTTGTGGCTGGGCATTGCTGGCATCACCGTGATGGCTATGTTGATGGCGCGTAGAGTCAAGGGTGCCATCATGATTGGCATTCTGTTTACAACATTCATCAGCTGGATACCAGGACATCAGGCATCCTACTTGGGAGAAACATCTCAGATTGCAGGCAGGTTCAACAAATTGCGTGCTTGAGCTATACATGCATTGAACAAGCTGTCAACCAAGGCCGGCTGTTTCATATCACAAAATGGATACAAGAAAGATACTACTGCAGCCGTGTGCAGAGGCCTCTATATGCTGTTTCAGAGTGATCTTGCTCTAGTATGGTGTGCAGTTTCTCATGATCCATCTGTGTGACCCATGCTGATGTCTATGTGCTGTGCTCTTTGTTGTTTCACCACAACAGGTGGTGGTGCTCGCCTTGAATACTTCAAGAATGTTGTCTCTGTGCCTGATGCTCGCAAGACAACGTTGGCCTGGAGCTTTGATGCATTTGGTCGTTCTGAGCTGTGGATTGCTCTCATCACATTCTTGTACCTTGATTTCCTGGATGCCACTGGAACACTGTTCTCTATGGCGTCTATGCTCAACCAACGATTGCCAGGTACGATAGCTGTGTATGTGAAAATGATGAGTATGGTTGAGTATCTCAAGTGCAATTTGCAAGGCTTCAGACTCGGAAAGCATATGTTTGTCAACAAGGGACCAAGGCGCTGCAGCAGTTGGGTAAAATTGATGGTGACAGTATCCTGCTGCTTGTATCCAGGAGGTGATGTGCTTGTGGTATGCAGGTTTCGTGAATGACAAGGACAAGAGCTTCCCTCGCCAACTGTTTGCATTCTGTGTTGATGGTATCGCCATTGTGATTGGGTCGCTGCTGGGCTGTGCACCCCTGACTGTCTACATCGAGTCGGCATCTGGCATCAGGTAACAGACCATAGTCTGCCTGGTACTGTGTATACTGTTTACCTCTGAGCAGCTTAGCAGTCTAGCACTGCGAGGCAGAGGTTGTCCTGAGTAGCAGTTGGCACGACATGCAGCGAGCAGTTAGCGACCTGCAGCCGATGGAAGATGCATCAGTGACGGCTTTGTTAAGCAGTGATCGCTGCCTGCTTACCTACAGTAGTCGTCCACATCAGGTGCGAAATGTTTACAGATAAGCCCTGCATCCCCTGATCGCCTGGAAACGTCTTGCTCACTTTGCTCTCATCCCCTCTGCCTGCAGGGAAGGAGGACGCACTGGTCTCACAGCTATAGTTGTCGCCTTTGGTTTCTTTGTCTCTCTGTTCTTCACTCCATTGATTGCATCCATTCCACCTTATGCTACTGGCCCTGCACTGATTCTTGTCGGAGCCATGATGATGGAGAACCTGGTGGATATTGACTGGGCAGATGTCAGAGTGAGTTGAAGATTACCAACCAGCACAGCAAGTGTTTCCTGCTTTTCCTAGTGAAGTTTGTAGTACGTGTCTTCCTCACTGCTTTGTCTGAGCATATGCATGCTATGATTACCAGTATGCTGAGTTGACCGCACCAGTCTCTCACTATTGCTCATGAGCTTCCTGCAAATGTGTCAACTGCCTTCTAGGGACTCCACGTGTTATTGTTTTTATCTGTTGCGCCGCTTCTGTATCTGCAGCATGCCGTGCCGGCGTTCATCACCGTGGTGACCATGCCACTGACATACTCCATCGCTTATGGAGTCATTGCCGGCATCTGCAGCTACATCGTGCTGTACCTGGGCAACTTCATTGTGGACCTTGTGGAGGTGGCTCTGGGCAGAAACAATCTGCAGACTGTGTTGGTAAGACATCATGATGACCTTATGCATCAAGCTGTTCTACATGCCATTAGACACTGTCAGAGCCCTTGCATCCATCAAAGCATAGGTCCGAACATGTGACAAGCAGCATACGGCCCAAGGTGTGATCTGAGGATGCCTAGTGTTGCAGTAGCAAGATGCGTTCACAAACCAGGTTACTGGGGAAGTTACTGTTGTCCTGGGACTCCAAGCCAAGTGGAGGTTTGAGTGACATGCTGCCCATTTGTTTGTGTCCATTCTGCAGTACGACAATTGCCCAGATGCCTTCAAGGACAAGATGAGAGTCCCAGTCCCCTTCAAGAGCCCCAGCACTGTCCTGCAGTACCACGTAAATCCTGAACATGCTGCTCATCACGCAGCCATTAAGGCGCAGGAGGGCTCTGGTGATGTGGCAGCTGCACGCATGGGGGTGGATGACCACACTGACCTGCCTGTAAAGTCGGTTTCTTGAACTTTTGCTCTTTCTTTGCTCTTGACAGAAGGGAGTTTGCAACCGAAGGTCGTCGTCTGTCTATATTAAACAAACTATGGTTGGAAGAGGTGCTGGAGGCTTCTTGTGGTGTTATGGCCTGATACGTGACGGCTATAAGTAATTGGTTGGCTTCGGCGCTAAAGTGCGGTATGGAAAAAGACAGGGACCATCGATGTCAGGTTCTGCCAGTGTTGGTTACTCGGAGCTACACCATCGATGCTCGGTGGTCGAACATGTGTTGTCTGGCTGTTTGATGTTTGTACCTTGACACAGTGTGTCAGTCATATGACTTGGTGTGGTTCTGCAAGATCAGTGCAGTCTGTCTGTGGCAGAATAATGATTCTTTTGCCTGTGGATGTGTTTGTGAAGTCCCATATGATTGTTTGTCAGCCATCAGCACATGCGCTCGTCGTGTGCCAACAGGATTAATGTACAGTTAGCAGTGCAGTAGGACGCGGCCGTGATGCTGTTGTACCTTGTATTGTAAGGCCAATCTGTTGCTTGCCAGCCTATCCGTGAGGCTTTGTGTCTTATCTCCACTGTATGTGGAGAATGCAGCAGTCAAAGACTGGTTTGATGTCCCCTGGCATCTGTACGTGCAGTTTGTGAGTTAGTCCCTGAAAGGCACCGAGCTCGTCATGTTGTGACTGCTCAGTCACTGTTGTTGTTTACCATGGTTTAATCTGCATCTTCATGTTTTGATCCCCATACCGGCAACCCACCATTGCGCGTAGATGTTGCCAGCATGCCATGGTTGTCGTGTGGTACAGTATGCTGCAGCATTGCCCAGAGTCTGCTCAGAAGCAGACTGCACACTACGTAGTCTGCTGTTGTACAAGCTTGATCGAGTCACTATTGTCCTGATGTTTGTTGTACTGATGTGTCAAAGTTGTCAAGGTTCATGACTAGATGTTGTCCAGGGCCCCGGATGACACTTGTCTCTATGTATCTAATGCATCAGTGGCTTTCGATTTTAAGAGTTGCATGACGTAACTCGCCACACAGTGCTTGCTTAGTCAGGATCAATCACACAGTTCATGCGTTGTGAATAAGGCACTCTGTGTTGGGCTCCTGACTCTGGCAACCCTGGTGTTTTGTAGTTGTAGTGTGTATTGCTGTGTGCTGTGTGGCGTGCTGATCCTGGTTCACAAGGTGGCATCTGCCAACGCTCCGTTCGCCAAGATTCTCCGGCTTGTTGCCTGGGTCTATGTTGCATGTGATCACTCTGTCTATCTGATGATCTGTTCCCAGATAATCTGATAACATGAATATTGGCACTGTCCTCCTGATGTGTGGTGCACATGTGTTCCCTCTTGAGTAGTATGGTTGCTTCGTCATGCAGGTACAACTGACTGGGTGGATAGGGCGATTACAGTGCCGCACGCGGCGTTGTGACGTGCTGGCTGGGGTCCCAGATGGGTGGGTCAGTGGGTTATGTAATGTCTGTGAACAGGATGTCCGATGACAACAGGTTGTATATTGTCTGATGTCGAAATGTTGAAATTTACTGATGTCCAGTGTCTAGGGCTGCATTGGCATTGGCGAGGTTGATGGTATGACCTTGAAGTCCATCAAGTATGATAGGAATGCCCATGCAACGTGGCATGGCATTTGCACGTCGTCTGCTGTATGTAGGCAACTGCTTGTGATGTGTTTTTCTTCTGGCATGGGGTTGCTGTCTTGCACGCATATTGTGACGCATGCATCTTGGCTGTGGGGTGGTCACTTGCTGTGCATCCACGATACTGTAGACAACACGTTCAGTGTTTGGCTGTAGCATATCTGTGTACATCTGCCCTATTCAGCAAGACTCGGGTATGGTAACATCCAAACAGAGCCTGGCAACTCCCTGGCTGTGACAGAGCAAGCTGAACATCCAATGAAGCTACAATGAGCCAGTCTAGGGTTTGAATCCCAAGGGCCTCGTGGCCGGAGAGGGTAACTACTACTACTACACATCCGAAGATGAGGCAAGTCAGAGTGTCCATCGCTGCTCAGCGCTGCTTCACTTTCCAGGACATTCACACAATGTATGCAACATGCTGCTGATGAACCGTTGTGCATCACTGGCAGTGGTGATTAGCATCCATGTGTACCTCGCGGTGCCTATGGTGGGTGTTCAGCCAGTGCAAGAAAGCATGATTGTCACTATGATCATGACAACCCACAAGCTTTTCACCGCCAAGTGGTGACTTGGTTGCCATCACGCGTACCTGTCCCATGACTCTCGGATTGATCACTCACACAGTGTTGCATCATAGAGGTGTGCTTACAACGAGCCCATGGTCAGCTGTTAGTTACGCCCACCTCACCTGCTGCTGCTGACACACAGAGGACCCTGTCGAGCACTGCAGCTGCCGCATGCATCATGTAGCCGGGACAATGACATGTACAATAAGTGTTATATCACCGATTGCAAATATGTTTGGTCAGCAACTACGTGGAAAAAGCCTTCCAAAGCCTTCGAAGCCTTGTAGCCTTTGAGAGCAGCCTAGCTTATTCTTGTAGCACAGCGAACGATAGGACCTCGCGACGACTGTTATCAAACATACAGTACTTTGAGCAATTCACACGAGAAATTCTAGTGCCGTAGCTCGCTATTCTGTCCAAAAGCAA
>JARWLF010000846.1:0-12625 GCA_029853055.1 Scenedesmus sp. KT-U | reverse complement strand
GAGGTGAGAAACTAACCAGTGTTATCAGTATATCACCTGCAGCAGGGACTCTGCATGCATCAACACATGAAGCAGTGTACTTGGGTTGCACTCTGGCTTCCGACCGTGCTACACTTATCCCAGCATCAACCCTTCACCTGTCTAGATGTTTGAACGAGACTTCCAGCAGGTCCAGCTGATGATGTGACTGCAGGGTCGTCTGTAACACACCAGCAAAAAACTCCTGGAAGTCCACACTGCCGGTGTTGTCAACGTCTAAAGCAGTAAACAACCGGTGAAGCTCCTGATCACTCAAGTCGGGAACAGCCTGCAGGTGCACACGCAGTAAACGCCGAGCAGGTACAGTCAGCATACGGCGCACATGCAAGCCAGCTGTGTATATCTTCAGCCAAGTCATTGTTAGCTAGCAGACTTGTCAGCAACGCCGTCAAACCTTGAAGTAGATGGTTTATGACTAGCTTCGCTGCTGATACCAGATGCGACAGAACTTGTTCTACTTTGACCAAACCAAACTACCATCCACCCACCTGTTTGGTTGCTAGAGCTAGCTCATGATAGTCCAACGTTCCGTTGAAGTCCTTATCAAAGGCCAAGAACTGCCTCAACAACCTGGAAGCCTCTGAACCAGTGATACTGTTAGCTGTAACTCCCAGCAGCACACGCCGTGCTCGACTGAGCCCAGCAAACAGCTGCAGCTGATGCACGATACCTGCTGGGATGGCAATAGCGGGTGCTGCTGCAGCTAGCCAAGGGTGGCTCAGGAGTTCAGAAGCACTGGGGCGGTTTGCTGGGTCTGGCTGTAGCATGTGACGAACAAGGTCCTTGGCTTCCGCACTTACAGGTCGCCATACGCTGCCAGTAAAGCGGATCTGCATCATCACACAAGTAACAGCAGCGTCATACTGTTTGTCTTGGTGATACACCGCGGTCTCTCAACCCAACCCTCTTCAATCCTGGAATGCGATGAGGTGCTGCAACTCGACATCTATCACACCACACATGGCAAGCAGACGGTCCCTGCGCTGCAATGCCAATCCACAACGCATGCATGGATCACCCAGTCAACTGACCTCAGGCCCTTTTCTGATGTAGTTGAGTGTATCCGAGTCCCTGTCCTTCAGAAAAGGTACCCTGCCAGTGAGCACCTGACACAGCACTATTCCTGCACTCCACACGTCACTAGCTGGACCTGCGCTGTGTGCTGCCATCTCAGGACTGCTGTAGCGCACTGTGCCAAAGGCATGAGGCACCTCTTGACCCTGGCAGACAAACTCTGCTGAGCCCAGGTCAATCACCTGGAACAAGAATAACAAGAATAAGAGAGATAAGAGATTGCCATCATGTCCTGCTGTATACTGTGCAAGTACTGGATCTTGGGTATTGCACAGCATGCTTTGGGATCTTCTGCCCTTTGATTCCTGACTCAAACAACAGCACTCAAAGGGTATCGCTGCTGGGAAGTGTCTTTCGACAGACACCATGCAGCGCTGACGGCACAGTATGTCACCAGAAACTGTTACGCTGGTGTTTGGCTGATGCTGATGCTGATGCGCACCTTGAGGACTCCCTCCTTCCCGTGGCTATCAAACATGATGTTCTCAGGCTTAATGTCCATGTGTGCTACACCCAGCGCATGTGCATGCGCTAGGTACTGCAGTAAGCTGCGAGCTAGTGCTGCTGCTGTGGCCTCAGTCAGTGCTGATCTACTGGCTACATACTCAAATAGCTCACCACCTGCACAACACCAATGAATGGAGCAGGAGGAAGAAGCCTCAATGGACACACCTCAAGCTTGTCATACATGTGCTGCACGAAGCCATCCGCTCCACTAGCTTGCAAGCCCTGAAACTTGAGAGCACAACTGCTGCTGTGGTGACATTACCTGTTTGTTGAGGTGCGCACTATACAAGAGATGTTGCAGGCAGGCAGATTTGAGGCCTGGAGGCTGTCTGGTCTGAACCTATAGGTACTACACACCTTTCAGCATCTGCATGACTAACTGAAAAGCTTTGTTGTCTTCAAAGGCATCCAGGAGCTTCACTGCATGTGGATGATGCTGAACACGCAACATGGCACCCATCTCTTGCAACACACGCTGGCGCTGCAGCTCTGGGTTCTTGATGCTCTGAAACCAACAGACACATGACAGCATATCAGGGAGACATGCATACGTTACCTATACCCTACACGCAGTGGGCTGCAGGCACGTCATGCAGTGATTGCTGGCCAGCATGCAACTAGAGCAGTAGCCAACAGCAGCATGCCTGCTACTCCAGGAATATATCTGCCGACCACACAGCGCAGCTGCACAACCAAGCACCTCACCTTGGTGATGGTTTTCACCGCCACTGGCTGGTTTGTGTACTTGTTGACTGCCGAGAAGACTCTAGACGAGCCTCCGTAGGAAACCAGGGTGGCTCTGACATATGTGTCACGCCAGTTTGCTGCCTTGTTGGCGTCCAGCAGTCGCTGAGCTGCTGCTATCGCACTTTCTTTGTACACTGCCGCTTCTGAAGCCTTGGCCGGGTCAACCGCGACCCGCCTGATGGTGGATGGTTTATCATCCGATGGTTCTGCTACTGACTGGCTAAGTGTGCAGGTGCACAGCTGAGATTGGGAGCACCCCATATCACATGTTCACCCAGGCTCTAGAACATCATTGTATATTGCACTCCTGACGTCAGGCTGTCAAGCTGCTGGACTCATCTGTGCACGAGCTGTTTCTGTCAACAGTGACTGCAGCCATCTCGTTTCGTTCATAGCATTTCCAAAACAAGGCCACTCCGCTAGTGCAGCACTCAGCCGTCAACACAGGTCTTCAATTATTGAGTTGAAATTTGTGTTGTATCGGCTTCAGGATACGCTGCACACGGACGGGCTTCGAACTGTTTAACAGTTCAACTGTACAACACCCATGCGCTCAAAGTAAGTGCTAACGCATTATAGATGACACTGAGAAACTCTATAAGTGCAGGACGAGGCATGTATGTCAGGGTGACACAGGTTTCTCGTTTCTTGCACTGTTCAACAGCCAGTGACCATGTCGACTCAATGCCAGTACAGTCATCAAGAGGTCGCTAGCACGATTGCCATGATCAGCTGTATCAGCACACTAGTAATCATAGAGCTAGCTTGGCAGCGCCGGTGGCAGCACCCCGCGCCACAGTTTGGCGCACAAATCAGTTGAGGGCCTGCGCGGTATAGACGTATTTGCTGTGAGCTATACATCTCTCAGTAGTCATGCTGCACACGTGTGCTGCGATTGAAGTTTATGCATCCTCTGTGCTGCTGCCAGTTGAAAAATTCACAAAAGCAGAGGACAAGGTTAGATGCAGATCAGCCGTGTGCATCATGAACCCATCGTCGCAACACTGTGTAAAGATGCATCACTGGAAATCAACTGTGCACTTTGCAGGCCAGCTTCACGCGAACTCTGCCAGTTCAGCATTGAGCTTCTCAATCAAGGCTGCCTTGACTGTGCGCTTGATTCCATGAGCCTCGGCCATACACTCCACCAGGACCATGATTTTGGCTTTCCCATATTCAGCTACATGCACTTGTGACCAACGACCCAAGTCATCCCACGGAATGTAGAAGGCTTTGACGTAGTTGTCGACCTGCGTTGTGGTATCAACATCCAGCATCAGTATGATGCATGTGCGCAGCTGGCTGTCGGCACAACACTGCTGTACTTGTCGACAGCAGAGGCCCACAGGCAGCACAACAAGCTGATTACCAAAGAAAGACTCACTGTTCTGAAGCTTCCCATTGCTGACGCAGGTGCAAGGGGTCGCAGGCCTTTCTCCACAGCGGAAAGATCCAAAGACATGCTGGCACGACCTGCTAAGCTGCAATGTATTATTCTGCTGAAACCTGTGAGCATGGTATCGCATCCCAGCTTGATGGCTGCCTCCCACATCTGCAAACAGCAACCCAGAACTGACTATGGCCATGCTGTTGTATCAGATGCTCCGTATCTCTGTTTCTTGCATTGTGCACTTGAAACATGTGTCGAAAGCAGCTTAGCAACATCACAGGCTGACATTGCCATTCTGCACCTCACCTTTTGATGCACACTTGCTGGCAAACTAGAACCCTTCAAAAATTCACTGAATACCCTGTACTGTCTCAGCATGGCTTCCACCCATGGCTGGTACGCAGTCGCTGGCTCCCTGAGGAAGTAGTTGCATGAGGCAATCTGCGCCGCTGTACCATTCTCAGCATCCACAACACCCTACGATGGAGAGTACAGGTATCAAGCCAATGTAACGTGTTGCTAGTAAACACGCCTGTGGTCTGAAGCACATGAATGAAAGAACAAGATCCTGCTTGGCAGGGGTTGCAGGCTGTCCAGCAAGTGACAATCAGAGTGCACATGTGCAACCTACCATGAGCAACTGCCTGGCGCCTCCCCTGTAGATGGTATCCGTCAGATCTTGGGCGGTATCTACTGTTCGTGCAAAGTACCCCTCTACCTCCTTGGCCATTCCAGGACCAAGTACACTCATCAGACTGGTCTTTGCTACTTTGAAGGCTTCAGCTATTGCAGTGAGAGACTCCAATGCCACAGATCGCTCTGCAAGGCCCAGCTGTCTTCCATGGGGGCCTGCAGCACACATGTACAAAGAGCCTGATCCATATGCAACAATCGCACCAAGTAAACAAGCATACTCTGGAGCTGGCAAGCACAGGACTGCATCACTGAAAGTGGCTGCATGTCTAGATACACTGCAGGCTGCATGACATAGTCTTGTATGCAGAAGCAAGCAAATACAGGCAGTATTCTGCTGCACCTACCAACTGTATGCTGAGAAGGTGCATGCTTGAGAGCAGACACTGGACTCGATTGCCTGCTGCCCGTGGCATCTACATCTGAGTGCACTTGCTGCATGGCAGTAGCTGGACTGATTGGTTGTGTGATTGATTGCTGCTGCTGTTGTTGTTGTTGTTGTTGTTGCTGCTGCTGTTGTTGTTGGTTCTTATGCTGCTGTTCCTGTGCCTGCAGTGTTGACGTGGGAGCTGGGCCGAGACTACTGCTACTGCTGTTGCTTGCAGGAAGCGGCTGAGTGAGGTCCGTGTTGATCAAGTCCACAACGGTCTCCTTGAGCCTTCTGGTGAAAGCATCAAGCTTGCTCGGACCATTGCTGATGTTGGCACTGCTGCTCACGCCCAGGTCAAAGATGGAACTACTGGATGGTGGTGTGTTTGCAGTCTCCTGTTTGGCGCGCTGGAGTTCTTCCACCTGACCAGACACCACTTGAGAGTTCGTATACTGTAGAAGCTATTCGCAGAGATTGTCTGTTCCGTGATAAGACCATAGTATTGCCGATGCAGCACATAGCACCCACCAGTGTGGTAATCTGTTCAGACATGCATGGCATAGACAGGAGTGCAGATGATGTGTGAACTCTGCAGATGGGTTACACAACCATACGACGTACCTGTGCCTTGTATTTGCATCCTTTGCTGGTGGTGATCCGCAGCAGTGCACTCCTAAGCCTGTGGGGCAGCAAGTCCTCCTGCCACACCATTGCCTCTAAACTGACACCACTGAACAGAATGAAACATGCCAGGAAGAAGTTGTCAAAGAGCTCTGCCATAGCAGCCCATACTGCCGCCCGCTGCTGTGGTAGAGAGGTCATGAGTGCTGCATAGCTGCCAAGACACTGAAGGACCAACTGGCTACTTCTTGTTGCTAGCCGGTTGGTTGTGGCGGCTGTGGGTGAACTTGTTGGCTGCATCGCTGGCTGGCCAGTGGTCTGCATGACGACAGACTGCCCTGCAATGGAAGAGTCCCAAGGTGGTGATGCTACTCTCCTTGCACATGCCCTTGCAGCAACCCTGCCACATGCCACCTGATAAGCATCACGATGACACAAAGACCAAACCTGACACCCGAACATCAAGCTCACCACCTACTGCACGTGGACCGCCCAACGTGCGCTTGTACGGATTGCCAGCTTCTAGATAGGCGTCAAAGGACTTTGTCGCAGCTGGTTCACTGGCTTCCAGCAACCAGGGTTTGCGGTCCAGGTTTTGCAGCATGCTGTCTGGGCCTGCAGTGCTGTTGCTGAGCGGCTGCCAGTCTTCCAGTGCCAGTGACATCTTCAGAGCATCCATGTTGGTTTTGTGGTGTGTGCGCACACTTTCAGACAATACAGTGTGCAAGGCCTGACGTAAGGGGCTGATATTGCCAGTGAAGGCTTCGATAATGGCTGTAAACCCCACGCAACACCCTACCACCTGTGTCAGACAAGCAGTAACTTATGTCAGGGGCTTCATGTGATGGTTATTGGACAGCAGCTGTTGTGGGACGCTCACAGATACAGGCAAGCAACCAGCAGACAGGAGGATACTTCTCACCTGACAATAGTCCGCACCCCTGCACTGTCCCACATTTCTTATGAAATGTCGAACCTTGTCGCTGGCAAGCAGAGCAATGTCTGTACGGCTGTCAGCTAGTCCCTTGGCGACTGCCTCCAGCATGGCCTTGGTAGCAATCTCCACCTGGTCAAGCTGCTCTTGACTTGGCATGACAGGTTGGTGTTCTACAGTCCTATCTGCTGACAGAGGGTCCTGATTGCTGCAGACACCACTATCACTATCGGTACGGTGCTGTGCTGCTGCCTTGGCGGCTGCTGCTGCTGCTGCCTGCGTATGCTGCTGAACACCTGCTTCATGCCACTTCGCTATAAGATGATAGTTGTGCAGTACTTCGAACAGGTTCTCAAGTAGCTTGAGCAGGCAGGTGTGCAAAGTATCTGGTGGCAGGTGTATGCAGTTGTCCTCGTAGCTGCCCTCTTCAAATCCTGTACCGTGGCTGAAATTACTGCTGAGGCGTCTGTCTGCAGCACGTGGGCTGTCACCATCTTCATCAAAGGCCACTTTGGCCAACAGCACTGACCGCACCAGACGGGTGGCAGTATCGTTAATCGAGTCCTTGAAGCATGCTATAATCATGGCTGCAAGTGATTGACCAGGCAGACTTTGCAGCAAGTAGGCCTCCAGCAACTGCGGGACAGGACATGTGCCAGTGTACTTGAGGCTTTACTGGTCACCTAGCAGTAGGTTGTCAGCATCATGAATATAGTGACATCACAGTTCCGTACAGTACACGAATGAGGTGAAGAAGCCATGTCGTACCTACCTTGCTGTAACCATCCCCAGTGAAGAAGCCACACTCTGCTTGCAGTGCAGCTTTCAGACGTTGCTGCACCTCAAAGTGCTGACGCTGGACAGTGACTTGTAGCTCTGGTGCTACCTGAGACAGGGAACAGTTTGCAGGGTGGGTTTGTTGCAGACAAGCACCCCCAAGTGGGGTTCCTTGTTGTCTAAGGATCACATGGCATTTGCTGAGCAGCTGGGGCAGCACACCTCGACAGATGCATCACAAGATGCACAAACACCTCGTTGGTACATATGCAGTGATGTTGCTAACATCGTACATTCAACAATGCTGCCTTCTGGGTTGCATCACTGTGTCCTCACGGCTGACATTGAGTGCAGCACAGTTGCATCGGGTGCTAAATACCTTATAAGCAGTGAGTGAAGCAACCGCTTGGAAACCATCAATACACAGGAGAACCGACTCCGCAAAGTCGTTGTCTTCCAGAGCGCGTCTGCAATAACTGAGCTGGTATGTGTTCATATGCGGAAGCAGTAGTCTCATTAACAACGTCGATGGGCTTGCACGCTGTCAGCTGTCATGCTGCATATTAGTTCTGGTCAGTCCGAATCAACATGCTACTAACTCCCTCAGTACAGGACATTACAGGACAGTACAGTACAGAGCATGCAGCATCTGAACTGCTGATGCTTGCTGGCATCCTTTCTTGCCTGTCGTATTCACCTCAGCGCGTGATGCATGTTCAGAACTCGATCCACTTTACTAAGAACTTCCACTACCTCCATACATGCTCGTTTCCTGCGAGTGCAGGTAATGATTGATATCTGGCGCTGGACCTCATCTGCTGCCATTCTTAGCTGGGAACGTGTACCCTGGCATATAACATGAGCAGCCTGCAGGTGCAACAGCGTGGGAGCTTCGATATCGATGTTACCCTTGCAATTGTTCTGATGACATGTAGCATGCATCTCAATGTGTAGCATGCATCTCAATGGTGTCTGATGCTTGGACAGTTGAAAAGGATACATGTCTGCAGCAAACATCATTGCCTCTGCTCACCTTCAGGTCATCCTCCACCTCTGTCACATTTGTGATGCCTGCAATCAACTTGTCTTGATTTTTCACCACGTGCTTGGCAAGCTTGACGCCGACCACCTGCATATGTTATATGACACGACAAAACGCAATGGTCAAGCAGGACACCTGATCCCATGTTCAATTACCACAGCGTGCTGCCAGGGCCAGGCTGTTGGTTTGTTAACAACATTCTCAGCGGCCTTCAACTCACTTCAACTGCGGCTGTGAGTCTCTCCACAACACCATCAATATCATCTTGCTTGATGTCATCTCCCAACTGACGGAGTTCAAACTCCAAGGGATCACTTGCTTCATCATAGTACACAACTGGCAGACTTTGCAGTATCAGCTCCGCTCGTTGCCTTGAAGCCTCTTTATCAGCTGTTATCTGCAGTCTCGTAGCATTACTATCTGTATTCTCCAACCCATGGTGTCGTGCGTCTGCTTTGGGCCTTAGAAACGACTTGTCAAAGCCCTCAGTGATTGTCGTGAAGGACTTGTCGATACCCTCAACCAGCGTGTCTCCAAAGGTTTTGAATTTGGTTGTGAACTCATCTAACACGTTTGACATCGCTTCTGTCAGGCACTCTGGCTCATGTGCAGGCTTTGTGGCATCTGACTTGCTGACCTGTACATATCAGCTATTCTGCCCCGAACTGGATTGCGATGTGAGTTTTGTACCATTGACAGTATTATTCAATGTTTTATTCGTCAGTCAAAGCAAAAAATACACGATGCCTACAGGTTTTACTGTGGGTAACCGCGAATGCTTGCCAGGTTGCGCCACGAGCGAAGAATTAATCCCCTGCTTGCCCAGTTGCTCCTTTCATAGTTTTAGCCGGCTGCCGTGTGCACGCCGTTAACTTGCTGTTTAGACCTGAAAGCTTGATCCAACAGCGCAGAGAAGTTGCCACTCTTGAAAGGCAACAGCTGTAGCCCCACTAAGAGCGGTAAAGGCAGAATATATAATAGTCCTGTCTAGGGGGCGGGTGGAGGTTGTCTAGAGCTAGCCGTAGCACACTAGAGTATAGACCCCAAGAATGGACGGAGCTTTCAACAACATGGATAGGGGCTATGATGGTGGCAGAGGGAGGGGCCCTGGCGCCGGCCGTGGTTTCAGGGGCACTGCAGAGAATGCAAAGGTCGGTTGCACGTTTTGGCACTGGCCATGAACAACCACCAGCGCCAATGATACACCCCTCAACTGCAGTTCTGATCAGGAGAGTACAGTGCTGATGACACTTAATGTGATGATTTGCAGACAAAACTATGCACGCGCTGGATGTCAGGAGATTGCCGCTTTGGCGATAGGTGCAACTTTGCGCACGGTGAACAGGAGCTGAGGTCTCTGCCACCTAGGGACGACTATGGCCGTGGTCGTGGGGGTTATGGTGCTCCACCGCCTGGCAGGGGAGGCTATGGTGGCCGCGGCATGGGTGGTTATGGCGGTGGTCGGGGCAGGGTGAGTGCCTGGTCACAGATAGCATGAAAGGCTTGCAGTGAAGCACTCTTTCTCACCGTTGGCAGCAGGCTATTCTTGTATCAGGGAGGTCAGCGGCATAGGGAGGTCAGCGGCATATCTCAGCAGTCTGAAACCGGGTGCTTCTGTGTTGCTGGTATGTACCTGACCATGGTAGCGTTCTGCAGGGCTTAAGCGCTGTCAGACTGGCTCACTGTGATGTCACTACCAGCGTTGCCTGGGTGTGGGGATCTCACATGCAGACAGGGTGGTTGGTCTGCAACAGCAGCGGTTGTAGTTGTGCACATTGGTAGCCAGCTTCCGCAGTCTGACAGATGCATGTTGGTGTCCATACTGGCTGCAGGGTTATGACGACTACTATGGTGGTGGTGGCTATGGACAGGGAGGCTATGGTGCTGCACCTGGAGGCTACGGTGCACCCCAGGACCCTTACGCTGGTGGCTATGGTGGACCCCCCAGGGGTGCAGGGGAGGATCCTTATGCTCGGCAGGGACATCCAGTGCATGGTCCCAACGGCTGGGTAGCATACAGAACACAAGATACTGGAGAGACATACTATCACAATCACCAGGTACACCTGATCTGCCATGCGGTCAAGTGCAGTGTTGGGGCAAAAGGCACACAGCCCAGGCATATGAGATTACAGCAGATTCCTCTTATGCACACAGCATTCCTTTTGCTACTTGTCATGGTCCCTGGATACGAGCTGTCACTCAACCAAATGCTCACCTTGATGCCGTTGCTGTGCCCTGCAGACCAACGTCACACAATGGGAGAGGCCAGCAGAATGGTTGGGCCCTATGTGAACAGCTGGTGATCTATTGGTGGGTTGCAGTCTAGCTGCGGACCCAGTTCAACTGCCAGCCATGCAGCCTTGCAGTAAGTCAGTCATGTGGACTCTGTGCATCTGTCTACAATGCATCACCAACAGTCTCTGCAGCTGTGCTGTGCTAGTAGCGGTGCCTCCCAACAGGTAGTAAACTGGCTCCATGTGGCATTCCTGTGCAGGTTGGGTTGAGGTCCGCTGCTGTTGCTGCAGCGTGCACTGATGGTACAGATGTAAGGTGGCAGCGAAGGAGGATGCATACGCTACGAGTTCAGTTATCTCGTCTGCTGCAAAGCAGTTGGTGCATTCCTCTGGGGGAGACATCATAGGCAGCTGGGTCATGTGGACAGCAGTGCTTTGCCTACCAGATTAGGCGAGAGCAGTTGGCGTGCGTGAATATGCCTTCTTCACTGACAAGCAGCTACTGTAGACAGCTGCAGCAGCAGGTACCCATCAGTCGTCTCCTTATGTCTTGGTGCAGCTCGACAGTGACTCTCCTGAGTGAATCTGGCTGGTGCCATGCGGGTGTTTCACCAGCGAGAGTTCACAGTACTGTTTTTTGTCAGTCTTCTACAGGTTACTGTGCATGCATGGCTGGTGGTATATCAGAGTGTTGTTATTCGGGACTCTGCACCAGCAACTGCAGTGGTGCAGGTGGAGTGATACACAGGTGTTTGGATGAAAGTTAGTTGCTCGATTTGTGCTTGCTGCATTGTAAGCAGCTGCCACGTCAGCTAGTTGGGCAGCATGAGACACTGTAAACCATCTGCAATCTCTTGTCTATCTTTGTTAGTCCACTGTGAAGAGGGAGTGCTGATCGTAATAGCAGAAATACAGCATCCAGTATGGGTGTTACAGCCCAGCTTGACATGGTCTTCTTGTTGATTGCTCCGCACGTTTTCAGCACCCCTGTGTGACTTGCTGAATACCAACTAGAGGTTGATAGTCACTCGCACCCAGCTGAAGAGCTTTGACGACATGGTTGCTGCTCAGGTCATTCTGTAATGAAGCAGACAGGATCAGAATACATCTGGTGCCTGACGACTTGATCATCAACCAGTGGTGTGTGCCTCGGCCATCTTGTTCGCCTAGGATCAGAGCTAGCTGCTGTACCGTACAGTCAGTGACTGACCTCGATCAATGGCATGCAATCTTACACTCATTTAACCTATATGTGGTCACCTCAGGCTGGGCCTCCCCAGGTCATTTAGTAGCAGACTCTGCTGTTAACTGTCTCTGCTGTTAACTGTCAATAACAGACAAGAGCAATTTGACTGGATATCAGCTGACTCATATAACATGTCATGCAAAGTCAGTTGTACCGTCTGAAGGTGACAGAAGGAAATAAGATGACAAAGGGAACCAAGATGATCATGACAGCTTGCAGCAGTCATAAGCCGCACCGTTGAGATTGCAATCTGGAATTGTATCCCATCAGCTATATCTCACGAGGTAAACCCTGTACCTGCGCAGCTGCCTCAAAGCCTGTCTTAGCGAGAGACTGCAAGAGTAGAGCAGTTACAGTAAGTCCCAGTGGCACTGACGAACATTAAAGTAGCCAGATAGTATTCTGTCAAGTCAATATGTCTACAAGCACTGCCGATTCGTCGTCAGCTGACCCAACAACACGATACTGGCAGGTCTGAACACATGGGTCACTAGTACCCAGCACACGTATAGCGGCACATACAACGCAGTAAACCAACTGCTGAAAGTAAGCAGCAATGGCAATCTACAACATCACCATATAGGCATGTTCATCAAGGGCAAGGGCCTGTCTGGGAAGGCTTCATGCTGTCATCAGACAACCAACACCAGCATACGTGCTAAGCGGCTCCAAGAACACAGAGAACAATCTTCTCGTCAGAGCTGGCTCTGCCACTACAAAATGGTGCAACAGCCAGGTGTACAGTACACCCCAACAATAGCCAGTACCCACAATGGTCCCCGACGCCAGCAGTCTTCACCAGGTTAGCAGCAACATCAGATCTACTTCTTGGGTGGCGGCCTGTACACACCCACCACCATGGCGTGATCGCGCTCATATGGCTCAAGGGTCACCTGCAGGTGGCACCACACACATGATCGGTCAGACACACTGCTTCAGGTCTACAGC
>JARWLF010000845.1:0-12637 GCA_029853055.1 Scenedesmus sp. KT-U | reverse complement strand
CTAGGTCCCGCACCCCTATGTGCCTGCCAGAGGCATCCTATATAGCCTCCCTATATATCCCTATAATATAGTATAGGGTTCATAGCCTATACTATATTTGCCCAACCCTAAGTACAAGTGAAGTCGAGGCTTCCTATATACGCTGCATGTAGCTTGATCAGTTGCAACGAGGGTAATTAGTTTTAAACAAACACTCTTGCTGCCGGCCGGAGCGACGAGTGCCTCACCATGTTGCGAAACAGGCTTCCAACGCGCCATGAAAGATTCCCACAGCACAGATCAGCTCGCAGACCTCGTTGCAGCTTCTCAGTTCTTGCTCTTCCGAGCGCTCAACAGGTCAGCAGTGAGTTCAGCTCAGTACAACACGCCCCTGCATCATGCCCAGCTCCAAGCAGTAGTGCGGTCATGCCAGATGACGCCTCAGCCAGATAAGACCATCGCTGCTGCAGGACACGCAAGAGGATGTTAGACTCCGGCAGGCGAGCAAGGATCTTCGGCCGTACATGGTCTGGGACCGTGTCATGAAGCTGCAGGCATCATGGGACACACGCAGCCAGGCAAGCCCTTATCAGTACCTCACGAATTCCCCGGTATCAGCATTGCACAGAGCTACACATGTTAATCTGAATGGCGCAGGATAGCAATCCACGCTGAACAAATACCTGTTGCAGTTCAGGTTTATTGCTTTGCTGCATATATGTACAACCTTCCATACTGTTCTGCTGTCACTGTTCATTGCCTGCATGCTGCTCTGCTGTTCTCGCAGGCAGACTTCCAAGGCATCTGCAAGATACTCCAGCCCCGTGCTTTGGGGAAGATCATCATATCAAAGGTACGGGGCAATAAGCAGCAGCTCAAAATCATCAGTACGCACATGAGGAAAGGGAGGGGTGTGCAAACTGCGGGGTCAATACACTTACATAGCCAAAAGCAGCAGTGCTGATAGACATAAGTCATGCACTTACGGTAAGTTATACTAGGAACCAAGCAACCTGCTATATGGCGCCATGTGTTGTTTGCATGCCTGTTGATTAAGAGCTTGGACATGCAGCACATTGTTGGCAGACCTTGGTAATCAATAGCAACACAGCAGCTGTACAGCGCCTGAGATCTGAGCCAGGTGGCTGTCACATCTAATGCAGCAGCAGCAGCACATGACAGCAGCAGCAGCAGAAGCACATGAGAATTGCGGCACAGGCTGCAATGCTGCATGATGCAGAAATTGATCAGCAACTTGAGAAGTTTGTGAAGTAGAAATTTGCTGATCATAATGCAATGTTCAAGCAAGCTGACCCTGCTGCTACTGCTGGCGCTACTGCTGCCACTGCTGCTGCTGCTGCTGCTGTCCAGGCTGAGGACATGGACGGTCAACCTCTAACCTCCGTAACAGTTGTCTGTAAGCCAGAAGATGGAGATGATGTGGCGGCAGCTCTACTGCAAGTGAGTTATGTTCTATTCTGTTGCAGTTGCTATTGATTCTTTCGTTATAGCCAGAAAAGGTGAAGATTAGTTGACAATATAGTTGAAAATCAAGTTCATCTGAAAGCTAGTTACTGTATGGGCATGTTTCTGATTGAAGCTTGTAGATAGCAGTAGCCAAGGAGCTGTCTGACTGTTGCTATGAATATTCAAATATAATATCATAATCTCTTTAAATGATTATCTCAGATCAGCAGATTAAATTTGCGAGGCTTCTATTTTGTGTGTCGTTGCACCCGCTTTGTATTGCAGTGGACGCCTGCTACGCACATTACAGCATCAGAGTCAGAACAGTGTTATTTACCACAATGTAACATACCTGTAACAACAACACACGGGACCATTGACGTGCAGCTCAGCTTAGCTGGCAGTACAGTCAGAAAAGTAACACCAAACTGGCAGCAGTGTCAAGCAGCGGCAGAAGCAGCAGCGGCAGCGGCTGCTGCTGGCAGCAGCGATGGCAGCGGCAGCAGCAGTAATGGGCAGGAGGCAGGTGTCATAGATGCTGCTGCTGTTGCTGCTGCTGCTGTTGATGCGTTGCATGAAGGCCTCCAAGATGGTGCTATCAAGCTGGATGCTAGCTTGATGTTCTGAGCAGCAGCAGCAGCTGCTGAAAGATGCAATTGCAGTTGAAGAGAACAGCAGCAGCAAGCACCTGCAGCTCAACCAACACAGGCAGCAGCAGCATTGCAGTAACCTAGCTGTTGTGTCTGACCAGCTGGTGTGGGCAGAGAGCTACAAGTGTTTATAGTTCAAAGGGCCATAGCTACCTTCTCCACAGTGTCCTGTCCCCAGTGTCATTGGTTGGTCTATGACTGTGAGCAGATATCATAAGTACGTAGGATATATGTTGGATGTTATTGTTATTGTTGTTGTTGTCTGTTGGTAGCGATACATGTGCCACAGCATATGATGTTGTATAAGCGGACCTGTGAGTGTAATAATGCAGGAAGTGTTCCTAAGCCGTAGTCAGGTACTTGCTGTACTTAGCTCACTGATTAGCTGGCAGCTGTGTTTTGGCAGCATGCAGGGAGTTTGATTGATTTGTGGAACTCTTGCCTTTATCTGCTGCAGCAGTAGTCAGCATTGATTTGAGATGCATGCTCGAATGATGACTGAGTTGTGTTATCTTGTTATGTCATTCCCGCCGTAAGTCTGCTGTCTGTTGTTTGTGTAGTGCTCTTGTCATTAGAGCATTAAGCTGGAGGATTAACTCAATATTGACAACAATTGTCAATATCGAGTTTGAGCTGCGATGAGTCTTATGTTGAGCTCGCTTTGTCACCTCGCAAAGTCATGTCACACTTCACATATATACATACCATTTCTGTCGCTACAAACACTAGATTAAGACTCTGTGTGCCGGCAGTATGCAACCCTACTGCATGGTCAACAACCTATGGTTGCCTTGGTACTATAAGGGCGGCAAGTCGCTGCAAATTTGCGCAATGAAAGCAGGCCATCAAGTACAATGTGGAGTAGGGTTAGCGCGCGCTGACCTGCTTGTGTGGTATCTTGTGAGTGACTGACGTCTCGACCAAATTGACACCTTTACATACAGACAGTATCTTGCGCTCTTGTCAGGTGCTTATTGTACTAAACCACACCCAATACGTCGTATGCTAAATCACCGCGGCCAATCTGTGTCGCGATTGTTGCTCACGTTGTGCGAGTGACACCCTAGGCCTGCGCGAGTACCCAAAATCAACTCCGCAGAAGAGACCACTATAGGACAATTGTACAGATGTCCTATATAACAAAGAATGGAGCCTACCTATTCGTGCTATGTGCGCTGTCATGCGCTGTATCAGCTGCAGCATGTCAGCGAGGGCAGCTTTCGTGCTTCTGTCGTCGTCTAGGGGGACAATGGCGGCAAGGCAGACCGCCAATGATACCAACATGCAGGTTAAATTACAGACATCAAGGTACATTGGCACAAAACGCAGCAGTAGCAACAGCTACAGTGACGGACAGTTGACTGTACAGTGACCATGCCGCTGCCTACAGCTGCGATCTGCTGGGAATACTTCTAGTATGTTGACGTGATTCGATCACGTGCTTAGTATACCCCCTGTGTACGGACATAATACATGATGCACGCATGGGCTGTACCTGCGCACGTGACGTACGGCAGGTGCTTGCTGCAGACGGTTGCGATCATGTAACAACTGCGCGCGCTCCATTGCAGATGAATCTGCCTATTAGTCATCAGGTTTCAGACTGTAGCAGATCGCAGCTTCCGAAGTGCGTCTGTTCACAACTTACCCAACTTAACCAAGCAGCTGCTGCTGCTGCTGCTGTTCAGGTCGTGACCGCTGGGTGCATCTGTATCTCCCGCAGAGTTACGATGGTCGTAAGGGATTCCCGATGTGGGTTCACTTGCATGGAGTGTTCTGGAACACAATGGGAAACATCGGACAAAGGGTGAGCGCTGATGATGTCTTCGCCGTTTACTGTCTTCCTTCTCACTCAAACAGCAGCATCAGCAGCATTGCAGACATGCAGCCATGCTGAACCACTGTTGCAGTCGCCTGGCAGCTGCTTGGATGCTGCTGCTTTATGTGTTCCTGCATTTATCACCAAGCGCAGTGCCTGCTAGCAGCGCTGCCCAGAGGTTGCAAACAAGCCTGCGATACCAGCATACACAAACATTGTATCAAAGCTGAAAAGATCTGTCCCAATGAATGATGTCACAGCCATCTTCGCTGTGTCACACAGGCTCGGCTTGTTGATGTGACCTGTTCAATTGCGCTTCAATGCTGACGTACCGCTGCTGCTGCTGCTGCTGCTGCTGCTGCTGCTGCTGCTGCTGCTGCTGCTTGCATCACATCAACAGCTTGGGCCTATTGATGGCACAGGTGTGTGACTGCCAGCTGTGTTACAGCCGGCGCAGCCATGCATATTTGCATTGTGCTGCTTTACATCCACATAGGTGGCCTGTGATGCAGCTCCACTTATAGGACCATCTCTCATTGAATATCAGATTATGACAGCAACCACAACAACAGCAGCTGCAGCAGCGATGACATGGCTGTAGCGTGGCAGCAGCATATACGTTTGCGTTGCCCTCAGCAGAGCAGCAGTAGCAGTAGAGGCAGCAGTATCAACAGTGAATTTCTTGCAGCAGCAGCGAGTTCTGCTACTGCTTTTAGCAACCAGTGCAATTGAATGTCACATATCTTCTGCTGCTGCTGCTGCCGCCTGCTGCTGCTGCTGCTGCCGCCTGCTGCTGCTGCTGCTGCTGCCGTCAGACATCATCCCCGCCTGGGACCTTGCCATCAAGCAGTTTGGCAGCCAGGCGATATTTGTCTACCCACAAAGCACTGGATACGCGGGAAGTGGAAACGCAGCAGCAGATGTGGACCCGGTCAGAGGACCCAAGTACAGACAGGTCAGATTAGTAATCGGATTTGTGATTGGAATAGTGATGACGACTATATATTGGTCACCATGTCATCTGATCACATACAGAAATAAAGATTACGTAATCATCCGGGCGTGCAGATGACTGATATATGCATATGTTAAACATGCTGGTATCAGAAACATGTTGGACTGTGTGAATGTCTCTAAGTTATTGCTGCTGTTGCGCTTTGTTCTTGTTATAACGTATGAAAATAACAGTTTTGGAACGTTCCCTTCTGGAAGTGTTCCGTTGGCGTTTGTGTTGACCGTTCCGTTGATGACATCGGGTTCATTGAGACTGTGGTGCAAAGCCTCGTCAGAAGGTTACCAGTCAACAGACGACAGGTGTGTAACAACTTTGTAACAGTGTCACAATGAGTATTGCTGAAAGATTGCACAGTAGTGGTGTAGGAGTTATACTGATGTGGTAGCCGGTTTTTATAGCGTGTATGGTCGTGCATCTGACCTTAATAGCTTGGAATGCTTTGCTTTGCTGCTGCCACCACTGCTGCTGCTGCTGCCACTGCCACTGCCACTGCCACTGCTGCTGCTGCTGCTGCTGCCACTGCTGCTGCTGCTGCCAGGTGATGTTATCCGGTGTCTCAGCCGGTGGGATGATGGTCCAGGCGCTGCTGTGTCAGTCAGCAAAAATAACGCGTGTTATAACAGCAGCAGTTGACATGTTGGGCGGCCTTGGTAGGGACTTCGGCTTGGGCCCACAATGCAGCAGAAGAGCAGCAGCAGCAGCAGTACCGTTTCTGAAACTTCACGGTGTGAAAGATGGTTCTTTGACTTGGAACAGGAGAACACTTGTGGATGGAGTGCCTTTCCTGTGAGTTGTGATGGTAGCAGCAGCAGCAGCAGCAGTGTTGATAGTCCTGTTGCTTTTGGTATCGCTATGTATGTGAGGTGCAATGTCTCCAACAGCAGTTGCAGCGCCAGGATAAATGCAAGTAAACACCATGAAACTTGCTTACAATGCACTGCAATGCAGATCTGCTGCTGTCATGACTTCTGTGCATTGCTGCATTCAATGCACACTGCAATGCAGGTCTGCTGTGGTAGTTGCTGTGCTGTGCATTGCTGTTTCTGACACAATGCACTGCAGTCACGTGAGCCATCTGCTGTGGTTGTGATTACGCCTGCATTGCCATCAGTCAGAACTCAATGCACCACAATGCGGGTCTGCTGTTGTCATTACTGTCATGCATTGCTGTTTCTGACGCAATGCACCACAATGCAGACTCCTGACTGTTCTGCATTGCTGACTGTACGTATAATGCACGCTCAAATGCAGGTCTGCTGTAGAGAGCGCTGAGGTTCACGCCCGAAGACGCGGCTGTTCTCCACAACGAGGCGAATCCACCAGATGGTTCAACAGCGGTGGCGGCACAATAACATGTAGGAATATGTGTAGAAGCACACCAAGAGCAAAGACAGTCAGAATATGTGGGATGTTTAACACGGGACATGATACAGGTACTATAACAATGTAACATGTTACTTTGTGACATGCAACAGAAACATGATACGTTATGATACGTTATCTGTGGCAGAATGCATTTGTGGTGTGCATGCATTAGTGCATGTAATAAATATGTTTCAAGATTTGAAACAGGCAGTACGTTGTTGGGTTTGTTAACTGGTGGTGCGCAATTGTGTAACAATGTGATCCAATACAACAAATACATCTGTTTGTCTGTATGTTCCACAGACCATCCCTGGCCAGGGTTTGTGTACCAACAAGCTTGGAACTTCATGCGAGAACACAGATGAATATCATGATGTTGACAATGACAATGGTAGCAGCAGTAGCAGCAACTACCAGCAGCAGCAGCAGCGGCAGCGGCGGCAAGCATCAGGAGCTACAACACTCCTCACAGCAGCAGCAGCAGCAGCAGCAGCAGCAGCTCAATTGCTCAGGATTATTACCTCAGGTAGCTATAATCCTGTGGGTAATAATATAGGTGTACATCCACCGTGCAAGGCATCTCATACACGCCCACAGCAGATGAGTCAGCAGCAGCCTGCAGCTTGAAGCTCAAAGACCAAAAAGAGCTGAAAAAGAAAAAGCCTTTTATCAATGGCATAGGAAGAAGAAATGCTATTTGTGCAGCATACCACATCATGTCATGGTGCTTTGAGCAACGTCGAGGCAACAGCGGCTGACACAATGAACCAGGTGCTGCTCAGTGCTTGGTTTTGAAGCCTCATACCCCGGTAGCCTCAGATTTGAGCAGTTCTGGATGGTAACTATACTCTGCTCTGTGTGCCACAGGCTGCCTGGTTGAGATACTTCTGCTTTTTGGCTCTGATGCATTAGCTGAGTTGGTCACTGTACTGTTGATAGTGACTAATGATAACATGAATGATGAATTATCATTGATAATGTATTTGTGTGTCTTTTCTATATAACCCACAAAACCAAAACAAGTGTGTTGAAGATATACTATGCGGATATTGTTAACCAGTACCATATTATGAGAACACAAAACATGTGTTTCAAACACAAGTTGTTGGTGTTGTTTTCAGAGTAGCTGCACAGCGGTATGGTACTGCCACTGCATACATACGCAGTTGCTGCAACAACACCCCAGCGCATTGTTCTGAAACCTGTGTCGCTGACATCGCAACCGCCTAGAATTGCAGCAGCAGCTGCTGCTGATGTTCGCCGAACATTCGGACCATTCATGAAGACGGCGTCTGACGAAAGTGGTTGATAACAGTTACATCTTCTCAGGTGACTGCTCAACTTCCCCGTCATCGAACCGCGGCAGCAATTGGACCACAGGCTGCCAACTGTCAATTGAAACACCACACATACTATGCATACTGTGCATTGCATAGTATGCGTTCAAGCATATACTATGCATAGCATGTGTGAGTGGTACAAGCACTCCAAACATGCAAGCAATTGCAAAGCTTTCATAGTGCGCTTGCAAGCACCAAGGCCTCAGGTTGACCACAAGTTCATCTGCTCAACACAGAAGTGCAGGACTCAACACTCAAGTTGTTTCTGCTGGAGCTGTGCCAACAGGGCTGGATCAGGTTGCTGGACAAATATTAAGCATATTGACAGCGACAAGAATCCTGCAAACTGGCCGAGTTGAGGGCCACAGCATAAGTTTCCTTCGACTGCTGCACCAGTACGCACACTGCATACTGTGCGGTTAAGATGACATCTTCTGCACAAGATGCTGTCCAAGAACAAGGTTCCAAAGCTGGCCGATGCTGCTGACAACTCGCATGCCACACTGAGCAGCAAAACTGCAAATGGTGTGAATCCACCGTGCAACGGTACCATCTCGAGACAGTGTGCAAAACTATCTGCCCCGGGCTGAAATGTTGCCAGCCGGGATTTCAACACTGAGCCTGTGATGTAGACACCATGATAATGCAACATACACAAACAAGTTGTACAACATATACACCAGTATAACAATAATGCAAAACACACATGCAGCCTGTGTGAGCCAGGACGCCAAAGCTGAGCAGTAGTATGAACTCTACCTAGCAGGTTGGGCATTTGAATTTCCCAACTCGTACTACGGCATACATAAACAATAGTCTTTACAGGGAATCTGGAGGAACGTACAGCAAGCCGAAACAACAAATGGCATCTGGACATGCTGATATGATACTGGCACAAATTCTGCCCAATCAGGCAATGATTTAGGTGACGTGAAATCTAAAGGCTGCACGATAATCTGAACATCTTTTCTGTATATCTCTGCTTGGGTTTGAATTTGAAGTTGAATCAACAAGCTGAAGTGTGCATGTAATGTTGCACACATATGCCCAGCACTGTATCTCAGCAGCTCATCAACTGCAGCATGCAATGAAGTTGCCATGCATCACCATTTTCACACAACAACAATACCAACAAACAGCCTACGTTCGAAAGGCTCTGGCCATACAATTTTGGCCACAAAAACTTCTGCTCAAAAATGTCTGAGCGACACACGAATCGGCCATCAACAGCTGCACACAATGTCATATTGCATGATGCCTGTGCCAGCTGTTTTACGACATCTTTCCAACATACACCATCAACCACAGCTCGCATAACACTGTTGAACCCCATACTCAATTGGGGTTGATACATGTATATTTATTTGACAAGTGGTTCAAAAAGGGTTCAAAGGGTTTCAAAGACCTTGCTCGCAGGACTTTCCTCTGCTGGTTCATACATGTATATCAGTTCGATTCAAACATGTAGTGCTCAACAACCATGCATTAGATAAGTCTGATTATCCCTGGTTTCCCTGGACGCATGCATGCTGCAGCAACTCGTGAATTCACAGTTTGCTGATATATATCTGCATATGTAGATGTTGTACACAGCAGAAACAGCAACAAGCCTGCCAGAATACATCACAAGACCTCGTGCCAAATCCTGCAACATATCAGCGCTCTATCACACACCAACACAACATGATCCTGATCTTGATCATGATGTAGATCATCTGCCTTTTATGATCTGGATGATCTGCTAGTCCAAGGTTGCCATCATCTCTGATCATCAGCAGCAAAGATGATCAGATCTGTCCCATCATTAGGGATTGATCTAGTTGCCCAGGATCTTGGCGGCATTGGTGCCAGCGATGTTCACAACTGTGATGACAGCAGCAGCAGCAGCAGCAGCAAACACCTCTTCAGTCCATCAGACACCTTCTTAAGATACATTGTACAAGTTCTAATGCTGCAACAAAGGGTGCTAAGTATTCTAGCTGCAAACCTTGACACAACTCAGGAAATGAAGCAGTCGCTGCTACTAACAGCGTGTAAACATGCCTACCCTAACCCTTCACCACACATAGAATGGTGAGATTGGCTCACCAAGAGACAGAGAGCAATGTGCATTTTGCAGCCACACACATACCTGCGTTGTTGTGCACGGGATCAGCCAGGTGATCAGCGAGGTTCTCCAGAGGTCCCTTCCCAGTCACCAAACCCTGGACCACAAAGCCAAGGAACGACACCATGGCCAGACGGGCGTTCTTGATCTCCTTCACCTACAGCGCAGCAACAGCAGCAGCAGCGGTGGCAGCAGCGGCAGCAGCAGTACAGCGTGAGATCGGGGTGCAGATCCTTTTGAATGGAAACATCAACGCGTAGACAAAGATAGCAGGTACAAATCATAATCAGCAATGATGTAGATCTCAGGTGTGATCACAACTTGTTATATGGAAACTTGTTATCTGGTAATGTCACTATGTCAAAAGACTTTCTCTCACCCTGAGCTCAGCAAAGGTATCAGGGTCGTCACAGACACCGAGTGGGTCCCAGCCGGGGTACAGGGTGTCATAGGGGCCGTCAAAACCGCCACCGGATCCGTTATAACGCCAAATCTCGGTGATGCCAATAACGAGGATCTGTGAGCAACAACACAAAAAGTAACACATATGTAACACCACACTCAGCGTCTAAATATCAGCAATGCGTGCTGCTGCGTTGCACAAAACAACATAGCAAAAACCCATGTTATGCAACACATGCAACAGCAGGTACAGCAGGCTTCTTACGGTTGAGACGAAGAGGAATGGCAGGTTGTTGCCCACTCCAAAGCCCAACCCCAGCAGGCTGGCCCCCTCGTCAGTCAGAGCAGCAGCATTGGTCTTAAACCACACACCGTCGCCAAAGATCTTCATACCCTGTTATGTAACAACAGCAGCAACAGCAGCAGCAGTGTTTCGACGCGCATTCAGCGCAAGATCATACAAGTGCACATCTACAGGCACATACAGGCTTATTATGAACTGTAACCTGCAAACTACAGCAGCAATGCATCATCAGCCGGCAACAATGCACAACCGAGCAGCAATGCACGACCAAGCAGCAGCAATGCACGCTCAAGCAGCAGCAGCAGCAGCAGCAATGCACTCACATTGTTCCTGACCAGGAACTCAGGCACCAGGCAGCCCAATGCACCAAACAGAGCCCAGCGGCCGTTCATGACTTCAGCCTGACGCAGGAATGCAAAGCGCTCGGAATCAGCGCACAGACCGACCCTGCAGCAGCAGCAGCAGCAGCAGCAGCAGCAGCAAGAGTGCTAAGCAATTGAAGCTGCAGCAGAGAAGATTGGACAACTCATGAATTGTTCTTTGTAGTATCATGTAGTGCTCCAATACGCTGTAGTACATGGCCGTTATCGGAGTGATGGCAGTCAAGGCAGTAATATGTTATATAACATATCACCTTGCATATGTCATATATGTTATAACATGTCAACATTCACATTGCATCCACTCATCATAGATCTATGGACGATGTGCGTGTGAACTTCACGGGACACTATTGACCAAACATGTATCGTAACTTCGATGCATGATGGTTGCATCTCTAGACTATAGAGATCGGGGCGATCTTGCGGGTTGGATACAAGTTTGCAGTGCTTGCACTCACCAGTCGAAGCCATAGTCTGTATATCACCACACCACATCAAACGAGATGCCAGCCAGCAGCAGCAGCAAGTACACAGCAGCAGCAGCAGCAGCAAGTACACAGCAGCAGGAACAGTGCATACGGTGAGTTTAGGACTAGACATCCAATCCATGCAGTAGGACTAGTACAAGACAGTAGGACTGGGCTGCAGCAGTCAATCTATGCAGTCCGACTGATGATCATGCTGCAGCTGTTGTCTATGCCGCCTAGCATAGACGACAACTGCAGCTGTCATCGCCTAAGCAGTAAAGCAATATAACCATGCAATAAAGATCATGATGCCACCACCACCACCACCAACAGTAGCAGCAGCTGCACTATGAGGCACACCGGTGTGACAAAGTAGCGAAATTGTGTGGGTGCAAGGATACTCACCTCCGGCGTACTCGCCTTTCAGATGCGAGGGGGGCTCGTGACCTGGCCAAACCTTCTGCCTGCAGGTACAAGAACATACGTGCAGCGACGTCTTGAAAAACGAAGCGTGCTGATGGGTATGCTTTCATCCGTATTGATGTCGACACGTATGGTTTCTGCCTGTACCATCTAATGCAGCCGTGCAAACGGAAAGCTGATGAAAACAGCACTGGATGAGCATTTTCGTTACAAATAGAACATGAGTACAGTTATGATTTGTATAAAACTGCTGTCTTGAGAGGGTAGGAGCTTTGATCTCGTAACCATCCTCGTGAAGGTCTGGGAAGACCCTCAATAGACATGCTCGGACTACAAACACACCTGTCAGGGCCATACCTACAAACAGAATAAAACAGTTGCTGTCAGCTTTACGCCCTCGGAAGCAGCGAACACTCCTATGCGGATACCATCTTTGCGGACTGCGATCTCAGCTTTTAGCCTCAAACAGGTCGTAAAGACACGCAAAGCAGTATACAAACTTACCAATCAGACAAAGCAGAAGAAGAGCCAACTGCCTGCGCAAGAAAAAGTGTGTATGAGGGTAGAAGACGGTCAGCAAACACCGAGATCAACGATTCGTTGACACCAAGCTCGCTGGTGGCGTACCTGGCTTCCTCCAGTTGTTGCTCTTGCCCTTGTAGGTGGAGCCATAGTGCGCCTTGCCTCGATTTTAAGGCCAACACGGCCCACGGACTTGTGCAGGAGCATCATCGATATCGTTGGTCAAAGGTTGCGAAGTGAAGAGCGCTGAGTTGTTGTTGGCAGGTCTTGTTGATGCGGCAGGCTTTGTGTAATTGTTGTATTGTTTCGACCTTATATTGGCGGGAAGTTCGCTCAAGAGATCCAAACCCTTGAAACTCGATGGTGACTAGGACTGTCGACGTTCCTTAGTCCG
>JARWLF010000844.1:0-12640 GCA_029853055.1 Scenedesmus sp. KT-U | reverse complement strand
CCAGCACATGCACTGTGGCACATGCACATGAATTTGCACCAGAATCAGTTGAGTCGTGTCAAGTCGCACAGAACGTCTCAGCCTGAAGGGTATTGCCGATTGCAAAGAGTATCCATACTGCATGGACTGCTATCACAACTGCTGGATCTAGCAATACCAATTAGTTAGGAGACAACCTCCCATGTAACAAACTCACCATCTTCAGCTGGACAGCGAGTGTCACTGAACTGCACTTGTGTGACAATCATTGGCAGGATTATGTCATTCAAAGGACCAGAGAGTCTGTGTGACGATTATTGTCAAGTTCACTGCCGTCACCAAACAAGAGCCCATCGATCAAGTTAACCGACATTTGGTAATGTCACCGTTCACACCAGTGGCTACAGCTGTATATATGGATGTACACGGTTACACTAGTGTGACGGCTGCCAGCAATCAAGCATCTAGTCAAAGGCTTGAATGGTATGCATGTGGCGCAGCCGCTGCGATCTGTGACAGATCAGTGCAACTATAGCCCAGATAGCAGCAAGCTTGAGCCACAACGTGTCCTGTCAATGAATCACTCTCTTAGCGGCTGGTGATTGTGCTGCTCTGATTGCCACACACGCCTTGGCTGAGCCTGCCATCAGGGCCAATGGCACGATATAGGCTGAGTACCAATCAACCTCAATCTAGACCAGCTGACCGAGCTCATGAGTTGCTGTCATTCACGGCTATTTGGACACTGGCCCATGGTGCATGCTGCTGAGATGAGTGTTTCAAAGCTCCGCACTGCACATTTGCAATGCTTATGATAGTGCTGTCAATGCTGAGAGGGTCCATGCCTTCAGCTTGCCAGGCTTGTGCCAACAAGTAGCCAACTGCATCAGCATCAGGCAGGACTTCGAGCCTAACCTGCTTGATGTTGGTAAACCAATGCTGTTCGGGCCGAAGGTCGCGGATAGACCTGAACGGCAGGTTGGACACATTCAGATACTTAAGGCATTTGAACCCTTCAAGAACCTCCTTTATGAAGTACCTGTCGTCACCCATGTTGCTGTCGCTGAAAGGTGCTCTGTACTTCCAGTCAAGACGCTCCAACGCTGGCCATGCTGCTGCTGCTTGCTGCCAACCCCCAAACCAACAGCTGCAGTTGAGAGTCAGCTCCTGCAACTTGTCACTGTTGAGGTGGTGGGGGGATTCTAGATAGCAGCAATCAAGCTGCAGGGTGTGCAGGGTTGGTAGTCTCTTGTACCTTTGCCTGAGGTATGCAACCCTTGGGTGCATGTGCTGGTCCCTGAAGGTGCTGCTGAATACGGTGGGTGTGAGCCTCAGGACAGTATCTGAGAATATCTCCACCCTGCTGCACTTCAGCATGGTCAAGTTCGAGGGCAGGTGCTCAATGGGCATAGTGAGCAAAGGCTGATGCAGGTTGTCCACAGTCAACTCGCGCAGGCCGCTGAGTCTTCGCAACGGGCTGCACCATCTGTCCTTTGGCAAGTGCGCCGCCAGCGCACCTCTTGGCAGACAGATAGCGGGGGGTACGTATGCACCCCAGCCAGACTGCCAAACCCCTTCCTGCCAAAAGCACTGGAGACCTCTGCCCATAGCTTGCAGGACTAGTCTAGGCCAATGCCACAGTTTAAAGCTGTGACTGGGTAACGCGGCCACTTGAGATTCACCTGCTGCTGCTGCTGACATAAATCGACCCACCAGCACAAGCTTTTCAAGGCCACTGCCAGGTCCCCCAGCAGCAGCAGTCAGTGGCAAAAGCAAATCAGCTGGCAAGTCTACTCTTGTGGCTGCTGCCATGTTGATGGTGAGGCTTTGCAGGCCATGTACTGCTGCTGCTGCTTCAATGGCTCTTACAGCAAATGCTGATCCTGCAGTTGGCCTTTCAGACAGTGCAAGCCCCTGGTCATCAAACACCAACTGCAAACAATTTACACCGCAATCAATCATCCCAGGTGCTGCAGGTCATCCAACTGCTCAACTTCTTGCAGCAAACAACGGTAACACATGTAGGAGTTTGCTAACATAGCGGCAGTACTGCCAGTGGCAGCACCACTGGTGCTTGCCAAGTGCATGGCTGTGCTACCTCCTGTTGAACGTGTACCATACTGAGCAGTTTGAACGGGCAACATGCACTTAGATTGATCGGAATATCATGGGAACAACAGCCTTACCTCCAGACTTTTGAGGGAGGAAGCACCTTTCAACAGATGAGCCAAGCCATCCAAATCAGGGTACTGAAGCTTCATACGGCATGTGCTGATATGCTGGAGAACTACTGAAGCTGGACGAGAGGTGTAGGGTGACATGTGTCGTGCGAAGCTCCACAGCAACCTGCTGTTGTTGGACCACATCAGACTGCTGTCCATGTTGGCTGCACCGGCATCGACAGTGCTGGGGTGTACGTACAGAGGCCATGCCGCACTCACTGCATCTGAGGCATATGACGTGTGCTCAACAGACCAGTCTGGTGCCTGGAGGGAGCACTTGCTTTCAGCGGGGGCCACAGGTCGTTGCCAGGTCATGCTGCAGCTGTTGCCTGCTGTACTGACGTGGAGCTGCTGGAGCCACTCATGCTGTTGCAGCAGCCAGCAACCAAATTCAACCAGAGTGGAGCGTAGTGCTGTTGTAGCTTCTGCAGCCAGCCGTCCATCACCCAGGTAGACTTTGATCTGCTGATCTGCATCTGCTTTCTCACTCGCTGTTGCTGAGATTGCTGCTGCCCATATGTCAGGAGCATGTGTTACTCTGAGCACCTGTAGGCACTTGAGGTGCCGAAGCACTGAGTTGCCAAGGGCTGCAAAGACTGCAGCCATGCCTGCATAGGCGTTGCCGCTTCCAACGACTGCATTCGTTGATGCAGCCTGCGGGCCCTGTACTGACGTTTCGTCCCGGGCTGCTATCAAGCTGTAATCTAGTGGAGGGATGTCAATCTCGAGCTGCTGCAGGAAACAAAACTTCTGCTGCAGACACTGAAGTGCAGCAGCATACTTGGACCAGTTGAATACGACTGCTTGGCTTTGTTCGATATGCAGAGAGAGGGTCCTCAACTGCAGCCAGCCCAGAGCTGTTGATGTCAGCTGCTGCATGTTGCTCTCCAGATCGTACAGCGCTACGCCTTTGATAACCAGAGTATGAAGATTGCAAGTGAAGAAGAACCTGCACAGTGGCTCGAGCGATGTCAAGGAGGCACTGCCAGATGCCAGCAAGTGCAACTCCTGCACAGTCCTGTAACGCTGTGACACCTTCTGCATGGCCGCCTCAAACAGCTCTGCTGGTAGTGCACCAGTGATGTGGACATGTATGCTTGTCACATGCTGCAGGTGGTGACCTTGTGTAGCTTCATGCCACTGCTGCAGCAGCTGCTCGAAGCTGCTGCTCGTGCACAACCTCAGATGTAGGCAGGAAAGGTGAGGGCTGGTGTGGCTGCAGACGGAGGTGTTGACCAGGCGGAGGTTGGCTTGATCACTTGATGACAGGTACTTCAGCAGTACCTGAACCACACACAAACACACTGCCAAAGTGGAGGCATCTCTCAGGTAGAGCCAAGAATGAACAAACATGCAAGACAGATGCTGTTGAGCTATGCAGCTGCTGCTGAAGACTCATACAGCCAGCATGAATGCTGGCATCTGAACAGTACTTGCTGCTGGACAGCTGCAGTTGATCAATTATACGCGTGTGAGCTTGTATCTCTGCGGTGATGTCGCAGACGCTGCTGTTGCCATGGTGCTCGCACATGTACACCGACCTGCATCGCAGTGCCTGTTGTCTGCGACAGGAGACGTGGATCCTTGTTGCAGGGCGCTTCAAGTGGGCGCACGCATGACCACAAGAGAAGAAACAACCGGTAAATGTCTCTAACCGCGCAATAGATGAGGTAGGTGTCCAGGAGATTGCTCGATACCGCAAAGCATGCTGCGCAGAGGAACATTAATGTTAATATTACAGCGTCGAGCATGAGAACCAGCAAAAATAGGCTTGGGCTGAAGTAAAGCCAATACAAGATGTTCATTATGTTCCTTGTTGTCCATGTGAACACAAGCCTCAGGTGGAGGACATCCATCTGCTGAAGCAGGTGCAGAAGCATGTGCAACACAGCGTTGGCCTCGAGCGTCAACCAGAAAGGTATCACCGTCTGCAATCTCCTGCACAAACAAACGCCTGAAAGCAGACTTGTGAGACCATATAAGGTCAGCCATGTAGCGGTGATGTCATGTTCGGATTTAAACAATCTCGCGGAGGTTTTGCTGCTGCCAGCTGGTGCAGACGGAGCTGCAGTAGTGAGCTGAATGGCTTATCAGTGCGATTTTCCGGGTCTGTTGATACCTCGAGACAGTATTGCGATAGGCGTGTCGCTTCGTCAAGTTTCAAATCATGAGTCAACCGGGGGGGGGGGGCTCACTGAGTGATGACTTACTCTGTACTTACTAAGGCTACCATGATGTTGAGCCCGACGGCACTTGATGCAAAGACCAACAAACAAGCAGCCAGACAACTGTCATGCATTTGAAGGTTAGCCGTAGCAAAAAGTAACACTACCATCCATATCATGGACACTAGTAGTGCAATCATGGTATGAATCATCGCCCCGGTGGTGTAACATGCATGCTGCCTGACCACACTAGATCACATGTACGCAAGAGGTGATACGAATACATGGCGGGCAGCATATTGCAGTTGCACAAACATGGGAATCAAATCATCTATGCAAGCAAATTGTATGCATTCAGCAACAAACACGATATTCAACATACCAACAGACTTTGCTTGTGCTTGTACCAACAGACTTTGCTTGGCCGTGGGACCTTGAGATCCCAGTGTCTACTACAAGAACTCGTTCCCTTCTGTTATCTCTAGTTCCCTCTGTGCAGCCAGGTAGTTCAACATCTCTGATCTCAGCCTTCAGCACTGCTGGTTTGGAAACAAATACTGAGGTAGGGACCCATAGTCCTGTCAGAGCAACATACATAACAAAGCAAACCAACAGACACCTGAAACAAATGCAAGATGCTGATCTGCTGCAGGTACAAAATATGTTGTCAACTACAGCAGTTAAGCTGCCCTTGGTACTACCTGTAGTATAGGACATGTGTCCTGCAATGCAGCATGCAGCAATCAGCAACTTCCATGACTTTCTGATGCACAATGCCAGCTACAAATTCGTTACTGCTTGTCTTCAAATACCATCCATGAATCAATACCTTATCAGCAGACTGTGTCACAGGCTGCTCAGCAAAGATCATACCTGCTGTAGCTGCTGTTGAAACGCCGTCATGTTGGCAGCGGCTGTAGGTCCGCCCGTCTTACAAGAATCACACTTGGTGATTACAATCGCAAAGTGAAGGTTAATCTGGCGCAAGGGTCATGATGAAAGCAGCAGAACAACAGTGCACTCGGCCAAAAGCCAAACCTGCCAGAGCATTAACTTATTTGAACCTCGAACAATGACGGGCAGCAGGCATCAGGTATTGGCTGCGATGTTGCCAACATCAGGGCCTGCACAACTATAGACGAAACTGATTTCTGAAGTATGCTGCGATTGTTTGTGAGCTGTCCTGCAAAGATTCCCTAACTGTCCTGCAAAGGGCTTGGATTGTGTCCTGCAGGAGGTCTCCAACTCTCCCGCAAAGTTTCCCTAAATTCATTTGCTGACTGTCTTGCAAAGAATCTGCAACTGTCCTGCAAAGGTTCGCTGACTGTCCTTCAGAGCATTTGCAAGTGTCCTGCAAGAAACCCCCAACTGTCCTACAGAGGTCCCCTGATCGTCCTGCAAAGATCCCCTGATCGTCCTGCAAAGTATTGCTGACTGTCCTGCAAAGGGTTTTAGACTGTCATGCAACGATTTGCTAACTGTCCTGCACACCTGTGCTTCAGCCAGCCAGTTGGCACACTCTACATCAACCCACTCAAACCTGCCAGAATCAATTAGTCTCATTGCAACTTAGACCGCTGGCTTGACTTATTGGCTGCAATGCTGATCTACACAAACATTGGCAAAACTGCAAAGGTTCTCTGACTGTCCTGCACAGGTTCCATAACTGTCCTACTAAGGATACATAGCTTTCCTGCAAAGGATGTGTAAACTTCCTGCCAACGGTTACGCGACTGTCTATCAAGGAGTTCGTGACTGTCCTGCACAACTTCCTCAACTGTCCTGGAAAGGTGGGCTCAATGTTCTGCAAAAAGTTTGTAGCTGTCCTGCAAAAGGGTTTCAAGTGTCTTTAGCTGTCCAGCGTACTTTTGCTTCAGCCAGCCACTTGGCACACTCCACATTCACTTTCTGAGGGGGTATACTTGCATCAATTGTTCGTCGGCATGCTCTGCGTTGCGCTTGGTTCTAATCGGTGATGAAGGTGTTACACAGTTAATTGTGTCGGGAGGGCAAAGTTCTAATTGTGTCGGGGTTTGGTGGGTAGTGAACTGCATAATGACAAGGCTGATCACAAATGACCCAATTGCCCACATTAGACCGGCCTATTACTGCAAACTCTGGGTAATCCTGAGGAGGACAGCCTTTTGAGTCTACGCTGCTAGATACGTACTTTGATGTCTTTTATTTGAATTTGCTGCAGGTGTCAGCTCTATGAACTGCTGCTGTATAGGGCCTTTGGACGCGGTAAGCACAAGGTGTTGTCAGAGGTGTGCAGTCCGGGGCCGGCCCTGTGACAGGCGGCAAGTCGACATGTAAAATGTGTACAGCGTGTTACAGGTGCATCAGTACAGTCATGGCCTGATGTAGATGCCTCCAAGCCAGACAATTGTCTCACTGCTGTGTAAACCATGACTCATAGTATGCTGTTCATTAGCATAGTATGCTGTTCTGCAGTCAGCGATATCAGCAGCGAGCCCTCTGGGCGCCATCCACAGTACACTTGTGGCTTACGATACCTGCTTGATGGTGTTCTTCTTACACTGATCAGCAGGCGATGGGATGGGTTACGTTGGGCATTCTCAGCTAACGCCTTGTCATAACCAGACCCTAAGCCCTAAGTCCAAGCACCAGTACACAGCAGAGTCCGACTCAGTCTGAGGGAATAGCTTTGTGACAACCAGAGAACATCATGCTACTGCATACGATCACTCATGGTCAACCAGTCCATATGCTTCTCGTGTATGTCTGACCCCCTGCTTTATCAGCTGTTGGCACCGCACAGTGTAGGCTACATGAAGCCAGTGAGGAAACCTTGATCACCAATCAAACCAGTCAGCTGCTTTGGAGAAAACAAAGTCAATCTCAACAGTTTCTTTGTCTCACATGTCCGATGCTTTGCCAACGATTGCCGGTGTCCCAACCGCCAAGGGCTGGTGCTGAGCTTACGGAGATCATCTGACCACCTGATTCCAACAGCAGTAGTTTCATGCTGTCAAGACTGCCCCCAGTGCTGGTCTGTTTCATTAATGAGGTGGTGGGTGTACATCCGATGTGCATAAGTTATGTAGCAGCAGCAGCATCAAGACGCTGACTTGCGTGTGATGCTCACGTATAACTGGGCAGTAGAGCCTTGAGTAGGCCTGCTTGAGACATGAAACATTCTGCTCAAGCTGATGATGATGATGATGATGATGATGATGATTATATTGTTACACGGGAGGTGGTCTCCTAAGTGAGTTAGTACTGCCAGTACAGATACTGCTTTGGTTCCATTCAACTAGGCATAACTTAGCGACCTACAACACACGCTGCAACAGCTAGAACAACACTGTCCAAAGCTCCTTCGATTAGCCGCAAGTGACCAGAGGGTATTGCGCATACTCCAAAACCACCCAAGTATTTAACCGGCATAGTCAGAGGGTTAGTAATGGACAAGCGCTTCCAGCAGCAGTTTGAGCAGTACTATTGAGTTGCCAGAATACACCAAACTTCAAGAGAGATAACCGCCAGTTAGCCAGTGACATATTTGAGTGGGAACCATCAATTTGCCTGCATTGTCCCTTCTAAAGTGTCTACACACAAAACAGTCTACATAAGAACAATTGGCCAAAAGTCTGCATGCCAGGGTGATATTGAGAGCATCAATGCCAAGAACAACAATGGCACTTGCAACTTGGGCCTGATGTCTAGCACGCCGCTCTTTGTGATTGCAGCGAGATTGCAGTCTTGACGAGAAGAGTTCTCGACGCAAACATACTCGCTCCGGTGAAACCACGCCATGCAAGCCTAGCAAGCAACATATACTCTTCACACAAGTCAGCATTAGTAGGTATGTCAGGCATGTTGGTAAGGGCGTGATTGAACCTGACTGCCGGGTGTGACAACAGCTGACAGCAGCGATGTTGCATGGTTATTGCTGCAGAGCCCAACAAACAACTTGTGGGAGCAGCTTGAAGCAAGCAACGTGACTATGTTGCATTTGTGGACTTCCCTTGGCAAGAAAGAATACTAATGAATCACTGCATTCGTAGTGCGGCCGACATCATGTAGCATGCATGCAGCATGCTACATTGCAACAATAGCACATGATCACTACGGCATGAAGTAGATCACAGCAAGTTGGCAAGCAGACTCATGCTGCTGCAGTCAGATAATTGCATTGATGAGTAAAAGACACCAATTTCAAAGGCGTTGCATGGCAGCTGCAGAACAAAGCATCACCAAATTGAATCCAGCGCAGGCTGTAGATCTGATCGAGTGCTTCTGTGTGTTGTTGCTGCTAATGCTTAAGGTGCCGGATTCAACACATCAAGTGTTTCGAATGCAAACTCGCCACACAAGCGTTATGATAACGCTGTCACTGACACTTTTATAGTGTCGGACACTGCCATACTTGCCACCCGGTGAGGTAAGCCATTCGCTTGAAGCACTTGCATATGCGAATGACTCATACCAACCTTAAGTCCTGCTCTCTTGCAGAGCAACTGCAGGAAGGACAGCCTGGGAATATTATTGTTGAAAAACCAAAAAAAACTAATTCGTTCTGATAGTAGTAGCAGTTGCAACAAGACTTGACTGTTGCTGTTACTGCTGTGACAGTGGGTGTCACGTAGTCAACCTCAGGTGACACAATCAAGGCGTGGTTGGACCAACATGACCAATTCTTCGGAAAAGGAGGCCAGTCACCGGGTACCACAGAATTCTCATGTGGCAATCATCCTTGCAAACACGTCCATTGCCACCACATATCACAAGCTCGCCTAGCTCAACATGTTACTGTTCACTGTTCACACCATTGGCTGCAGCTTTAGCATGAAGCATGTATCTACTCAGTGAAATTCAGTGAACTGTGGCACCAGTCTGATCAGTACCTCATATTGCTTGGATGAATCCCCGATTGCTTATCAGTGCAAGTATTCTTGGATACAAGCAAGCCAAAGTACGCCTTGTTGATATACCAATCTGCTAGCCTAGCCCTTTGTGCCACTGTGATGTCCAATGGCAGGTTCAGTCCGGCTGCCAACAATGCTTCAATACAAATACTAGCATTGGCTGAGCCTCTTATTCAGGCCAATTGGCCCGTGGCGGCATGAGTTGAGTATGACACAACCGGAAGCTAGCCCAGCTGACCGACCTCCCAATTTATGGCTAACTGGACACTGGCCCAAGGTATCTGCTGCTGCAGGTGAAGTTGAAGCTGCCAACACTCCATGTTTGTGATGCTTCTGATAGCCCCGTCAATGACAAATGGGTCTTGGCCTAAACATTGCCAGGCTTTCACTGACCAGTAGCCGGCTGCATCAACATCCGGCAAGATTGTAAGACTGACCTGCTTCAAGTTGATACACCAATGCTGTTCGGGCTTTGGGTCGCGGACAGACTTGAATGGCAGGTTTGACATATTAAGATACCTGAGGTACCTAAACCCTTCGAAGGAATTCAAAAGCATCGTGTAAGATCCAGCTGTCATTGCCCTTTTCCCAGCCAACCAACGGGGCACTGTGAATGTAGGTTAGTCGCTCCAATGCTGGCCATGCTGCTGCTGCTTGTGGCCAACCCTGACCAACAGCTGTCAGTGATGATCAGCTCTTGCAGCTTGTGACTTTTGACGTGCTGAGGAGATTCAAGCTGACAGCAGTCAAGCTGCAGCTTGTGCAGGGTTGGGAGTTGCTTGTACCTGTGCACAAGATCTGCAATCGTCGGAAAGATGTATTGTTCCCTGAAGGTGCTGCTGATCGCCAAGGGTAGGATGTTTTCAAGTTGAAGCATACTGACAGTAGCAGAGGTGATCTTCAGTCTGCTGCACTTCAGCATTCTCAAGTTTGCTGGCAAACACTCCAAGGGGAGAGTGGGCAGAGTGAGCAGTGTGCCGGTTTTGTAGAATCAGCTCGCACAAGTTGTTGAGCTTTAGCAATGGTCTATACCATCTGCAATCTGCGAGGGGTGGGAAGAAATCTGCAGGTAGGTGTGCACCCCAACCAAATCTCAACCGGGCAGCAGACCAGCCTTGCTGGACACCTTCACCAATGGCTTCAAAGACTAACCTAAGGTTATGCTTGAAGCTGTGATCAGGCGATAACGGTATCTGGGAGTCATCTGCTGCGGCTGCTGCTGCAACAAACTTTGTTGCAGTTGGTCCGGGACCAACTAGCTCAAGCTTCTCAAGGCTGCTGCCAGGTCCTCCAGCAGCAGCAATCAGTGGCACAAGCAGATCAGCTGGCACGTCTACTCTTGTGGCTGCTGCCATGTTGATGGTGAGGCTCTGCAGGCCATGCACTGCTACTGCTGCTTTTGTAGCTCTTGCAGCAATTGCTGATCCTGCAGCTGCTGTGTCGGATGCTGTAAGCCCCTGGTCATCATACATCACCTGCAGGAATAACAAAAGGCAATCCGTCACAGACTCTGAGGCCCAGAGTTCTGCAGGTCGTTCATCAGCTCAGCTTCTTGTGCCATACACTACTGGCACTGGCGTGAGCAATAGTACTGATGAGCAGGTCACTGCTGGTGCTTCTGAAGTGCAATACTGTTGACAGTGTACAAGCAATGTATTGCCATCATGCAATGTGGCAACACTGTTTTGAGCACAGCAGCTCACCTCCAGACCCTTGAGGGAACTGGCACCTGTCAATAGCTGAGCCAGTCCATCCAAGTCATGGTACTGCAGCCTCATATGGCACCTGCTGATGTGCTGGATAACAACTGAAGCTGGACGAACGGTGTAAGGTGACATATGTTGCATGAAGCTCATCAGTAGTTGAACTGGTCACCGCTGTCTATCGGGGCCGCACTTCCACCGGCTGTGCTGGGGCACAGAGGCCATGCCAGATCTGAGGCATATGATCTGTGCTCAATAGACCAGTGGGTGCACTTGCTTTCAGCGGGGGCCACAGGTCGTTGCCAGGTCATGCTGCAGCCGTTGCCTGCTGTATTGACGTGGAGCTGCTGGAGCCACTCATGCTGTTGCAGCAGCCAGCAACCAAATTCATCCAGAGTGGAATGTAGTGCTGTTGTAGTTTCTGCAGTCAACAGTTCTGCGTCCGGATGGGCCGTGATCAACTCATCTGCATCTACTATCTCACTTTCTGTTGCTGAGATTGCTTCTGCCCAGATGTCAGGCACATGCGTTACCTTGAGCACCTGTAGGCACTTGAGGTGCAGAAGTACTGAATTGCTCAGCGTTGCAAGAACTACAATCATGGCTGGAAACACGTGTTTGCTAACAGCAACACTTGTTGACGCAGCAACAGGGCCCTGTCCTGACGCTGCTTCTTCGGCTTCTCTGGAGCTGTAGTCCAGCGAAGGGAGGGTGACTTCAATCTGCTGCAGGGACTGGAATTTCGACTGTAATTACTGAAGCGCTGCAGCACATCTGGATCAGTTCATCGTGTATCCTGGTTCTGAGGGACATGCAGGGATAGGGTCTTCAACTTGCACCAGCCCACAACTGTTGATGTCAGCTGCTGCATGTTTCTCTCCAGATTGTACAGTGCTATGCCTTGGATAACCAGAGACTGAAGATTGCAAGTCAAGAAGAAATTGCACAGTGGCTCGAGCGATGTCAAGGAGGCACTGCCAGACATCGGATGCCAGCAGGTGCAACTCCTTTACAGTCCTGTAATTCCGTGACACCTTTTGCATGGCCGCCTCAAACAGCTCTGCTGGTACTGCACCAGTGATGTGGAAATGTACGCTTGTCACCTGCTGCAGGTTGTGAACTTGTGTAGCTTCATGCCACTGCTCCAGCTGCTGCTGGGAGCCTCCCAGCAGTGCTGCTCGTGCACAACCTCAGGTGTAGGCAGGGAAGGTGATGGCTGGTGACACCAAGGCCCATGCTACAGCATGCAGCAGCAACAAGAGCTGTTTGAAGTCATTCACCACTCAGGTGCTGCAAGACATGTTGTGGGTGTTTGCCGATAACAGTGCAGAAGGTTGAGCACAGCAGCAGGTAAGACAACTCAGTGCAAGCCCTGCAGAGCACTGCCAGCATGTCGTTGTACAACCAGGTAACTTGCAGCTCGTCCCTTCGGCAAATTGCGCAAGACAGGCACACCGTAGTCCCTCAGTGATGTGTGCTTTCATACTACATACACCTGGCCGGGCATTTGACGTAGGTATCATACCTCGCAACATCTTACTTATGTGTGATGAGTGCAGGTAACTTACGGCCCAGCAGCAGCGCAGATGAGCTGACTCAGAAGGGCTGGTCTCTGAAGTCACCTTGGTGGGTACCCATGTGCTAGATGCCAGACAGATTACTATACAATCTCAGTACAG
>JARWLF010000843.1:0-12656 GCA_029853055.1 Scenedesmus sp. KT-U | reverse complement strand
GATCGTGAAGGAGAGAACATCAGCTTTGAGGTCAGCATACAGATTACAAATGCCTGTAGCTGCTTCTGACCAGACTGGTGGTCAGTATGGTCACAGACTAGGTATCAAGTTCATGTGCCGGTGATGACTGCTTTGCTGAGGCCCTTCTGCCTCGATATACAGCAGAGCAGCTTAAACAGCCATGTACTTGGAGCACACCATCTATTGGCCTTGTACCCACCTGGCAGCTTACAGACATCAGAATCTAGCAAAGGAAGCACAGTGGTCAGCATAGCACATTGAATCGGACAGTCTTGCTGCTTGTTGCAACTGCTTGCAGGTGATTCAAGTGTGCCAAGCTGTGAACAGAAACCTACGCATCTTCAGAGCCCGCTTCAGTGCTCTCATTCCCCGTGAGCTACAGCGAGCACTACAGCAGCTAGTACAGCCAAACGCTGCTGACTCTGCAGCAGTAGACGCTCGGCAGGAGATAGACTTGCGGATAGGGGCCAGCTTCACGCGCTTTCAGACCCTGCTGCTACAGGTAACAGCAGTTATGCACAGCCCCCATACACCGACAACATTCATCAGGACTGATGTGCAATCTATGAACTAAGCTATTGTCCAGTCAGCTTTGGTCCTCAAGGATGCCAAAGGGTGTCTTGCAGCTATCAGGTGTCATCAAGACCTTCATTGCAGACAAGTTCTAGTTGGCTACCGATGGATGTGGCTGTGCAGGAAAAGTTCGACTGGGCAGCTGGAGGTATTGAAGCTGAGAAGATCATTCTCAGTTATGGACCGTGTCAGTTCCCAACACTTGGGTTGATTGTGCAAAGGGCCTGGTAAGTAGGAAGCTTGGTCCAATCACAGCCAGCTTGCTCAGCTTCCTGCGAAAGCAAATCACACAGATGCAATGTTGCCAAGCAGTGATCAACAGACAGACTGCAGAGCATTCCTGCACCATGCTTGCTCATGTAACGATTCAGCAGGCAACTGCTTGTCAACAGTTGGTCACGTCAGTGCGATTCGCACGCTGCTTGCTGCTGCACCTGCAGGGAGATTCAGTCTCATGTGCCAGAGTCCTTCTGGTACATCCATGTGGCTTACAGACCTGAAGCACAGCAGCAACCCCAGCAGCAACAACAACAGCAGCCAGGCCAGAGACAGCAGCAACCTGGCTGTGAGTTCAAGTGGGTCAGGGACCGCCTGTTCGACCAAGATGCAGCAACAATCTTGTACGAGGCCTGCTTGGAGGATCCGGTGGCCACTGTCATGCAGGTAAGTTCACCAGGGTGTCTGAAAGGGCTCCCCATGGCACCCATGCTGCATCTACTGTTGCGTATGAACGCAGCATCTTTGGCCCTTCCTGCAGCACAACAGTATGCAGAGCTCTGTTTATGCTGCATGACACTGTCCAACCAACCAACATGATATGGTCCATCTTAATTGTTGTTACAACAAGCCCATGTCTGCCCATGCTGTGGTCACTTGCTGTGGATAGAAGGGAACTGGTTCGTCAAGTGCACTCCTACCCTGCCTGCAGGTCCGTGGTCGGCCAACATACCGTCGTGCCCCTGTGCCTCTTGCCACTCTTGAAATGTGCAAGTCTGCCAGCAGCCTCCTGCGTATGTCTGGTGAGCGCATCATGAAGTTGGCAGAGGAGCTGTACCAGGGGGGATGGATCAGTTACCCGCGTACTGAGACAGATGTCTATGATCCGGCTATGGACCTCAGGGTGAGCAAGAGTGTGTGGTGCTTGGCAGCAACAGCACATGCACAGAGTTTTGAACAACATGGTAGCTCTGCTGATGTGCCTGCCAAGCCTTGATCAGGACTTGGTCTGCTGGGAGGCCTGCATAGAACAGTTTTTGTTCTGCTGTATTTTTCAAGTACTCAGGCCCCAGGAAGGCTGAAATTGCACCAATGCATCAGATGTGTTAGACTGACTTGCATGCTTGTACGCAGGCTATTGTGAACGAGCATGTTCAGGATCCTCGCTGGGGTCAACATGCTACAGCCATCCTCAACGGCTTCATGTGGAAGCCCCCCAGGTCTGGTGGTCATGATGACAAGGCTCATCCTCCCATACACCCAACTAGATACAGCAGGGGGGAGAACGATTGGAACCCAGGTAAGGAAATACAATCATGAGGTTGATGCATCATGTAGCTGACATAGCAAGTGGACGCTGCTTTGGATTGGCTTTTTGGGTATGCTGTCATGACACAACAACCAGGAGCAGCACAGGTCTCCTTGAGGTGCTCTGGAGAGCAAGCTGGTTCGAGTGTCTCCTGCTCTACTGACATGCCATGGCCACCTGTCCTGCAGACAAGAAGGCTCTGTATGAGTTTGTGGTGCGTCACTTTCTGGCGTGTTGCTCCAAAGACGCAGTGGGCTTTGAGACAACTGTTGCCATCGACATTGCTGGCGAGGGCTTCAGAACAACAGGTACAGTGGCCGCAATAAGACAAGCACAGCTTGTTTGAAGTCGTGTATGCTGACGGCCTTGCATGCTTACCACTCTTATAATCTACATAAGCTTGTTATTCAACATTCGATTCGACTGGCTATCATCCAGAATCGGTTCAAACATATTTGTGTAATTGCTTGTTCATCGTGGCGGCTATTGACCTGTGTGTATGTGTCTTGACCCTGCAACATTCCTCAACAGGTCTGATGGTAGTTGAGCGCAACTGGCTGGATGTGTTTCCCTACACCAACTGGGGAGGCAATGCAAACCTACCAAACTTTGTTGAGGGCCAGACCTTCGTACCCACTGAGCTGCTACTGAAGCAGGGCAGCACACAGCCACCTCCCCGGCTCACAGAGAGAGACCTTATAGCAGCTATGGAGCGATATGGCATTGGAACAGATGCCACTGTAGCAGGTGTGGTTGCAGGGACAACAATTCCAATGTGCATGTAGTATGTCTGTGCATGTAGTATAGTGCCGTTGGTCTTCAGCAGCTTCAACAGTCCTGCTTCCTGTCGTTTTTGGACAGCCTATTATTGCAGTGCTCAGCATGAATACATTGCTTTTCATCAGTTGTCTGCTGATGGCTGCAGAGCATATACAGAAGCAGCTTGAGCGTGGCTATGCTGAGAAAGATGCTCAGCTGACCTTCTGGCCCACTTCTCTTGGTGAGAGTCTGATTAGTGCCTACAGGCGTATGGGCCTGGACAACCTGTGGAAACCAGACCTTAGAGGACGCATAGAGCAGGGCATCAGCAGGATCGCAGCAGGGCTTGTCACCAAAGACACGGTGAGCTGGTGACCCACTACCCACTACAGTGACCATAGTGTGTTGGGCAGCCCTGCATCATACTAGACTGCACTGCTTCAGATGACTGCAGTACTGCTGTCGGCTGATGAAACCAGGCCTCTGAGTGTTCGAAGCATTGTTTGGCTGCGTCGTTGCTGAGAAAGACGGTGCATCTTCGTGTGCTGCTGGTTGTGTTATATGCTCTTGTATGCTCGTTCAGATCCTGCAACAAGCCATACAGGCATTCAAAGTGGACTTCCAGTCAGCAATGCAGCGGACACAAGTGAGTTGCACTCGTGATATGTCGTCAGCCCCAGCACTGTCATGTTCTTCTGGATGCCAGATGTTATCACATCTGAAACCACTTCACCATGACCCTACCTCCCTGCTGTTGGTCTGCCAAAGGCACTGGTATAACATGTTTGCTGCCGCTCAAGTCTCACATAGATATGATTATCCTGCACTTCAACATGCCTGGAATGTGTCCACAGGTCATGGTTGACGAGGTGGGTCGCTTCTTCCGGCGTCGTGGAGGTCAGCAGCAGCAACAGCAGCAAGGTCCACCTCCAGGGGCACCAGGGGGTGGTGGTGGAGGAGGATACGGTGGCGGTGGTGGTGGTGGTGGAGGAGGAGGTCATGGTGGTCCAGGAGCGGGAGGTGGAGAAGGTCCTCAAGGAGGCTGGTATGGTGGTAACAACCCTGGCAGTAATCCTGGTGGAGGAGGAGGTGGTGGAGGTCATCCTGGTAATCCTGGTGATCCTGGTAATCCTGGTCACTGGGAAGATGACGATGATGATAATCATCATGGTGGACCACCTGCCGGTGGCAATGGTCATACACCTCATAACATGGGACATCCCAGGGGTGGAGCTGGTAGCACTACCGACATACCAGCCTCGCACAGGAACCAGACGCAGCCCAGCAACACCAGCGATCACCAGGCATCAGCTGCTGCTGCTGGTGGGGGCAACTTCAGTCAAGCAGCTAGCAACAGTATGCGACCCCAGGAGCTCGGTTGTTGTCCTAAGTGTGGCAGTCTGGTGACTCTGATGCCTCCAGCAGGTCCCACTTCAGGGCCGTCACTGGAGTGTGGTACTGGTGCTTCGCTGTGCAGCTTTCATCTGCAGCTTCCTCGTGCTGTTGCTGCCGCTGCTGTGGTGCCTGGTCAGTTCTGTGGTCAGTGTCAGCATGGACAGGTGTTGATGGCAAGATGCAAGTTTGTGAGAAGTCTGCTGCCACTAGGTAAGATCGGCAGGGATGTTTCCTGCACTCTACACGGCCGGGCGCAGATACATTGAGATTGCGCTTCAGTTTGGTTGTGTGCTCTGTGCAACTGCTTAGAAGATTGACAACAGATATAAGCACAGGCAGTGTCATAGTGTTGCACCATCCACAGCGATCACTGATGACCACATGTCTGTCTGCAGGGTTGTTCTACGAGGGTGGTGAGTACACTTGCTGCTTGTTGTGTGACACCAGAATACAGCAGCTGGTGCAGATGTCTGGTGTCAAGCAGCGAACAGCAGGAGCTGGTCCACGCAACAATTTCACTAGCGACCAGCAGAGGCAGCAGCCCATGTCATCACAACAGCAGCAGCAGTCACGAATTCAAAGGCAGCCACCACAGCAGCAGCAGTCACAGGCAGTTCCAAGGTTTACAGCACCACCACCACAGCCTCAAGGTGCAGCAAGCACCTTCGACTGGGGCGTAGGAGAAGCTGTCAAGCAGCGCAAACAAGGCACCAGCCGCCGCAAGAAGACCACAGCTAAAGGCAGCGGTGGCGGTGGTGGCAGCAGCGGCAGCGGTAGAGGCCGAGGAAGCAGAGGAAGCAAGAGCAGTAGACCTTCATCTGCTGATGGCGGCAACGGCAGCTTCAGCGGTGCTGGTGGTGCTCCCAAGTGTCCACAGCATGGCGAGCCTGTGTTGGTCATCACCAGCAGAAGTGAAAGGAACCCGGGCAGGCAGTTTTACAAGTGTGCCAGACAAGGTGCGGAGGGAGAGTCCTGTCTGAAGTTTGCTTGGGCAGATGAGTATCAAGGTGGTCAAGGTGCTGCAGTTGCTGCTGGTGGCGCTGGTAGGGGTAGAAGTAATACTACAGCAGCCGGTGGTTCCAGGCAGCGCAGTAACAGCAGGGGTGGGTCCAGAGTGGGTAGGGGGGCAGCAGCAGCAGCAGGGGGTAGAGGTGGCAGGGGGGGCTGTGAGGATGATCCTTGGGGTGGTGGTGGTGGTGGTTTTGTGAGCGCTACTGGTGCACAGGTTGATTTGTGTTTCAAATGTGGTATGCCTGGGCACTGGGGAGGCAACTGCCCAAATGCATGATCTGTGCTCGATCGATTGTGCTTGCGGTAGGTTGCATTCGATTGTGCTTGCGGTAGGTTGCATCGCATTGATTCTTCAACATACTGTTCTGTAGGACAGGGCTTGCTGTTGGTGTACCTTGCTGATGACAACACTTATTTGTTGCATGTACCCTTGCAGAGAGACAGCACCCTGCACAAACAGTTTTGGCGGCTCAAGTGATTAATGTAGTAATTCGTTACTACTGACCTTGAGGTCTGTTGCTGATGCCTGATTTTGTCATTTCCAATTGAGCTGCTTTGCTTTCGGTTTGTGATCATCACTCATTGTCGTGTCCAGCAGATGTCTGACAGAGACCCCGGGTCAGCTGCAATGCTCGGCAGTGACAAGTGCTGCAGACGGTGCATGGCTGTGTGATATGTTGGCATGCTATGTGCTGGTGTTCAATCTTTGAGTTTGAACGGACCATATCGGTGATCACATTGTCAGCGTTATTCTGTACATATCTGTTTCCACCTCTGCAACTCTATCTGCTCGTTCATAATGCTCTTACTCCCGACACGTGTATTGCACACTGGTCGCAACTGGTGGTAGCAATGGCATCACCCGTGTGTGACAGTGTACACTGTGTGCATGTATTGCATAGGAGATTATTCAACATACTTCCTGCTGCTTGGCCTGTATACCTGCAGAGGGGGTGGTGGTGTTATGAGGCGCAAGGGGTCAGTGAACGCTGCAACCAGCGACCTAGTATGTTTTTGCTGCTGTACCCAATATAATTTGGTCGTTAGGCTGTTGTGATGCGCGTTGTAAGGATTCCAGGTTGCGAATTTTTTTTCTGATGTGCTGACGTGATCCCGCCGCTGTGCAGGCTTGCTGGCTGCAGCTTGTTTTGTGGGCGGAGCGGGTTTCCTCTCAACTCTCAACTTTCCTTTGTGGGGCATTCAAGCCTACGCCAGTATCAACCTGAAGCATTCAATCTGTCAAGGCAGCAACACACCCCATGCTGTGTATTGATCAAGTGTTGCTGAGGCGAATTTCTGATGGCACGGAAGGCATCAGCAGGATTCGAAGCACTGACCGGCGACGTTGCCCCGGTCGTTGGCGAAGAACAGGGAACGTGACTGCAGATCTTGCTTCGCAACAGAATTGGCAGCTGCGCATCGTGCATCAGATCTGGTAGAATCTGCAGCCGTTGCCTTGGCGAAATGCTACGCAGCATGTCGAGCAAGGGCCCAACATGACAGCACTCTGAAGCTCCGACGCAAGCAACGGTCGGCGGTCCCGTCGCGACGCGAAATATGCCGTGCGGGCTCAAACCTGATTACTCGGTCTGTTACGTGCCTCAGGCAAGGAAGTTTCTTGCGTCAAGCTTGCATGCGCGATGGACACCGCAGGTGTTGAGCTTGTCACTGCAAACACTAGACTAGTCAAGCACTTCCTAGGGCCAGGTCAGAGCCCTGCCCTCCCAATACATTCCCTGCACCGTCCTGTAACCTGTCAAGTTGTGCCACGTTGTGCTTCTTGCGTTAGTTGCTGTCATGGCTCAACAACAAACTGCAGTTGACAGTACAGCCCTTGTGCCTCACGACGAAGGCAGTTCTCTACAGCCTCGTAACGCTCCAGAAGCCGCGCACACGATGGTGCCTGTTGTTGACGTTTTGGGCCGGGCTATTGACGTCAGCAACAGGCCCACAATAGCAATTGCCACCCGGCATCACATAACAGAGGCACAACAACAACAAGGGCAGCAGCAGCGGCATGAGGCTGCAGGTCAAACAGCCATGCAACAACTGCTTTCAAGTTGTTCACCTGCTGCAGCAGTAGATGCAGTGGCAAGCTGTGAAGCCAGCAATCCCAGCCGCTGGCCTTTGCAGAACCAGCAGCAGCAACATTGTGGCAACTGGAGCAGGTCAAGTACAGTGCAGTATCCACAGGAGTTGCACCAGGCTGCATGGCATTCGCAGATGCCAGCAGCAGCAGTACCACCACCACCATTACAGCCAGCACATCAAGCCTACTTACAGCTGCCAGAACAGGTGCCAAGGCATCAGCCTCAGTGGCCTACATGGATGGTGCCAGCTGACATGGAAAATCAGCAAGCACAGCTACTGGGTCAAGCAGCAGCAGCAACCAGTACATCATGGATGAATGCTGCATTGCAGCAGCAACAACAGCTGCAAGCCCTGCAGGAGATGCAGGTTCAGCAGACAATGCAGGTACCTTTACAGCAGACAGCAGACAACAGCATGCCACCATCACTGCCTCGGCCAGCTTTTCAGCCACTTGAGCAGCAACACTCTGACACCTCTGCTATCGACAGCAGCCTGTCAACCGCTAGATTGATTGCTGCTGCAGCAGATGAGGCAGTCAAACAGCAGTTCAGCAAAGGTGATGTCATGCATCTTCCCAAACCAGCGCAACAAGGCCTACCTTATTCAGTAGTCCACAGAAGTAACCCTAATCAGCCACAGCAGATCTTGGCATGGCCGTTGACAGCTAATGGCACGACTTCCCAGCCAGACAGTCAGCTAGTCTTCCATGATCATATGTTGCCCAAGGGCATCAAGGCTCTGTTGAAGGCACTACGCAGAGTGGAATATGCTCTACATAGTGCCAATGGCACTCGTGTAGACGTGTCCATGGCCTACAGCTTTGGCGGGCCTGCCAGCTGGGTTGCTCAATTGGCCAGCATGCAGCACCTTGCAGATGGTCTCAGCATCTTCCAGATATCAGGAAGATGCTGCATCAGAGTCTTGTCTAGGCAATCCTCACAGCAGGGGCAGGAGTCCTTACTTGTGCTCGAAGTGGAGGTGAAGAAGGTACTGGTGCTCCGTGACAATGAACATCAACAAGCAGCCCTAGCAGCTTACCCGCAACAGCAATGGGCCAGTCTGTTTTGGCGCAATGCCAGCAGGGCATTTGATGATGTCAAGAGCGAGGAGCTGCGACAACAGCTGCTGGATGCAGTGGGTGACAGGTGGCTGGCTTGCACTTGCCTTCTCATACCTACAGGCGTGGAGCTAAAGCGCACCCCACCAGAGATGCCGTTGCCAGTCTTGTGCCCTATCAAGTGTGTTTCAACGTCGTCAACCTGCCATACTTTGCTTGCAGCAGTGCGTGGCTCAATGACCGGGGCTAGCCTGCTACTACAAGTTGCCAATTCGCACAACGACCACCTCAGCTGTGCATGACAACCACCTGTTCTAAGCCCATGCAAGTAAGTTGCTAGTCTCATGTATGTAACAGGACAATCATCTGCACTATGACTGAAGGCTTGCTTGCTCATGCATGTCTTTCATCTACGCAGCATTCCAAGGCCTCGGCAACCTGCAGCACAGCAGCAACAGCTGCAACTGCATCAAGCACAGCAGCGGCCAAGTCTGGACCTTGGTCAAGTACAGCAACAACAGCAGCAACTGGTACTACAGCAACAGCAACTACTGCTCTCTCCACAGCAGCAATCACAGCAGCAGCTACTACAGCAGTTCCCTCCACAACAGCATGCACAGCAGCAAACACAGCAACACTTAAACACATTGCCCAGTCCTCAGACTTTGCCAGGCTTGCCGGTGTCTCTTGGTGCCGCTCATCCACCTGCTGCAAGGATACTGCCTGGCTCTGTCACACAGACATCAGCAGGCTTCGCAACTGCTGCCCCTCCAGCAGAAGCAGGAGAAGCAGCGGATGCAACAGATGCAGCAACAAACCTTTACCAGATTGCTACTTCAAGTGCACCAGCACACTCACAACAGCATCAAAGGTTACCAGCAAGACTGCTTCCACCTCACTTTCAGTGCCAGCCACCTGCCGTGCTCAGTCAGCAGCAGACCCACGACCAGCAAGACCTGCTCAGTGACAGAGCAACCGAAGGCGATCAGACTCTTGCAACATTGCTGCAAACAAGTTCAGTCTTAGCAGATCTGTTTGCACCCGACGGAGATGACCTGGAAGCTCTCCAGCCTGCATTTGCAGGTTGGAGTCCCTCGCAGCTGTTGACAGAAGATGACCAGCCACAAGACAGGGACCTTCTACTTACATCAGCACCAGCAGCTGGGCTTGCAGCTGAGGATGCTCCACAAGCAGCAGAGCCAGCAGCAGCCACAGACTTCAAACCATCACTGCTTGACAGTTGCAGAGCTCAAGACCGGGACAGGCCTGCAGTTTTGAGGGAACTGCAGGACCTTGCAGATGTTCAGAGAATGCTCAGCTACAAGTTTCTCAAGCTCTGTGCCGGCATGTATGGCGAGCAGAGTATGGCTGCAGCACCGCAGATACTGGATGACATCAGCGGGCATAACTGGACAGCGGCTGTGACACAGAGACGGTTGGACCTCTGCATCAGTCCAATGGATCTTAGAGAGGATTGGTTCATACAGAGATCCCCTTTGCACCTGTTGGTAAGCGTAGTACGGGTTTGGGGGCCAGCAGGAGATCTAGAACCACTGGGCTTATTGCCTGCTTTGCAACGGAGGCAGCTTTTGCAGCTGGTAGCAGACTTTGCAGCCAAAACAAACCTAGCACTGCAGGCTGCTGCTGGTCACCACTATGGTATTAGCAGTGGTGGCAGTGCTGTGGCCAGGCTGCTGCGAAGTCGCAACAGGAACCGTGCAACTCCCTGGTTTACAGCGTGTCATTTCTGTGAGCCTGAAGCCCTGGACTTCTTGACTTCTCTGCCTGACTTGACCTGGATAGATATGCTGACCAGCACTAAGCGAGGTGAGCATTGGCAGCAAGATGCATGATGAGCTCAGCATCGTCACGATGGAAGAATGGAGTCCCTTTTGTCTGAGATTGGATGTATACTGATGTAGACCTTGCTTGTGACGCCAAAGCAGAACCACAACTTACAGCTGATGTTGACGATATTCACCCAGTGTTGAACGAGGTATGTGCATGCAGACAGCTTTCCCAACATGTTGTAACCCTCAGTTATTGAAAGCCTGTGTATACTTAGAGGCTGCTGTGCCGTTCTGTTCTTCTATGCTGCAGGCAAACTGTTCTACCACATCATAAGTACTGAGTACCATGAGTCTCAGAATCAGCAGCGCAGACAGCAGATGAGACAGGGGATGAGGGCAGCTCTGACAGCGCTAGCAGACAAGCTACAACAGGACTTGTCAACCAGGACTCCTCAGCAAATCAATGCAATGAGAAGAGACATACAAGGCCGGTCCGAGCAGAGACAGCAAGGAAGGAAGCTGCAGTTACGCCAGCAATTGCACATGCACCCACAGCCTAGTATTGCATATCAGCATGAAGTGCGCATGTCTAGCGCAGCTGCTGCAGGTTCCATTGAGCTTCAGGCAGCTGGCCTACTGTTGCAGGGCTACCAGAGTATGGCTGCTACTGCAGGCTTCCCTGCTGAGGCTCAGGCTGCCGGCAGCAGTGTGGGTTCAGGTTCCAGCCCATGGCCCCAAATGCTGCTGTCACCAGGTGCACCGCTTCACCCTTTGCCAGCATCAACTCTTGTCAGTAGCAGCACCAGTGGTACACCTTTCACGGTTGTCAGTGCTACAGCCGGCCAGCCAAGTGCGAAGCGTCCAAGAACGCTGCCTTGGTCGGATGACACGATGTGGGTGTTGCAGCAGTACTGTCTGTTCCATACAACATGGAGTTCAACAAGATCGCCACCTTATAACGGTCAGCTGCTGGAGGAAGTTGCTGCTGAGCTGTTTGGGTGGGACTTTAAGATACGAGGAACCGGGGTGTGATTGTGTAGTTGGTGTTGTTGACCCTTTAGGAGCTGGCTGATAAGTGAAAGAGTGCAGGGCCTGGGTTGTGGAGTGTCTACCAGGTTTACATCTTATGCACCTATGTGCAGGAGCTAGAGCATTATATCTTAAGATTGCATGAAGACTATGCATGATCATGTTGAGTACATGATTTGCTGCTGTGTGCCTGAGCTATGTTGTTGTTTGCTGACATACGTCAAGGCCCAGGGTTCAGCAGGTGATGTGGGCGCCTCAAAACCCACATCAACACTGGTTCGACGCAATTGCTGGTCGTGTAAATATTTGAGAAAGACTGAGATGGTCACAATGTGACTTCCTGATAGTCAGTGCTTGTTACTGTTCTGCTGCCTCATGAACTGCACACCAGGCTGCTTTACAGCAGACTCTGCTACTGAGTATCACCTTTGCCGCTTGCGTGCTACGACGAACTCGAAACTCTGCTCTTGCGCGTTCGACTGTTTCAAACGCGGAACTGCACGCCTGAGTCGGTGCAGCTCTATGAAACTGCAATGCGGTTGGCGTGGTCCGTCAAGCTACGGGGCATGCTTTGCGCAACAACCTGTCTCAGACTACCGGGTGCACGCAGTGCTCCTAGATTCGTGCTCCCATTCAATAGGTCGATCACACAGCCGCGATTAGGCCTGCTGATCACCGTGTCGTTGACTTGACCTGTAGGCAGGAGCCTGCCAACGATAGTCGTGCAGCGATCATCCCATCAAAAGAGTCACTCATGCCATTACACCACAACTTGGTGCACATAATGCAGTGTAGTATACAAGATAACGCACGGTCCATAGAAGAAGAGCTGCTAGGAGCAGTCCCTGATGCACAGCAGCAGCCCATGTCGTTGCAATGAGCCAGACAGTGACATATCCAGCAGCCACATCAGTTCGCTGTTCATGTGTGCAAAACAACCAGTGTCGGATGAGAGCAGAGTGAGAGTACACACAGAGTCCACAAATACATCCCATAACGTGCCAGACATACCACTCGAACCAGGTAGCAAGAACAGACAGTAATGTTGCTGAGCTGCACATGAGCTCAACACTCATGCAATACCTCTGTTCTAACAATAGCTTCAAATACAGACGAAGGTGATCACGCACTGGGGAGTCAACAAAGCTCTCAAAGCAACTGTCATTTCTTCTGCACCACGCTGTGCCAGGCGACTATGCACCACTAGTAGATAGACTGCAGCTAGCCGCAAGTCACTCTGCCTCGATACCAACTGCCTTCAGCAGCCTTGTGAAGCTGTCACTTATATCCTTGCACGCCGACTCAACTGCTGCTGCATCATTCTTATCTCCCAGCAAGCACCAACACCTGCTCAGACACTTCCACCAGCGTGCAGCAAACTTCACCCAGCTGGCACTGTTGCTGC
>JARWLF010000842.1:0-12657 GCA_029853055.1 Scenedesmus sp. KT-U | reverse complement strand
TCCACAGACGACGCTGGTCATTGTCCAGTGACTGGTCAGTTCGTCTCTTCATGTGCCTGTTCATGTCTGCTGATGTTGCGCGTACAGAAGTAAGATTAGTGTTTCGAGACATCTGAAGCCCTTTGGAGGTTGCCACGTTGCGCTATACCAAAGCTATTGAAAGGCCTGTCAAGGATGCAGTCTATGGCACGGATCATCAGGTGTTTTCGTGAACATCAGGAATGAAAGGTTGCTTTTATATAGATGCCAGCCGGTTGCCGTAAGGCGTCACAGTCTGTGTGCTATGGCGCGATACAGCAAGGCATGCAGGAGTAGGGAGGAGGGAACGACCAGCATAGCAAGAGTTTACGCAGACATCAACGAAAAGCGACCAGCAGAATACTGGGACTACGAGGCTCTTAACGTGCAAGTGAGTGCGCCAAGTTCAGCCAGGCAGTGTCATCTGTGACAGTGGGTTAGCAGCACCCCTCTCCCTGCTCCGCCCCTGCTAAGACACAGTCTGGTATGTTTCATACAGTGGGGTGACCAGGACAACTATGAAGTAGTAAGGAAAGTTGGCCGTGGCAAGTACAGTGAGGTCTTCGAGGTGAGCTGAAGAGAGCTTGTGCACTATGCAGCAGCCACTGCCGCGCTCACGTCGCTGCTGTGGTGCAACAACTGTGTCCTACTCGTCATGCAGGGTGTCTGCGTAGCGAACAACCAAAAGTGCATCGTCAAGATCTTGAAACCAGTGAAGAAGAAGAAGATTCGGCGAGAGATCAAGATCCTGCAGAATCTGTCCAATGGCCCCAATATCATCAAGCTCTTGGATGTGGTACGAGATCCTGAGAGTAAAACACCAAGCCTCGTCTTTGAGTACGTGAATAACACGGTAGGTTTGTTGCAGGACACTGTCTTCGCTACTGGGTCAGGACTGGAAGCCATGCACCTTTAATTATCCTGCAGCAGGGCCACTGCTTGCATGCCTTGCCGTTCATTGTTGGTGTGCAGACAATGTGTGAACCCTTTGTTCGAGGCCTCAGCTGTAGCCTCACCTGAATGTATGTTGGCTCATGCAGCCAAGCAGCAGGCCACGAAGCTCCTGCATCACACATACACAGCACACATAAGCAGTGGGAGCAGGCTGCAGTAGCATCTGAACACTCATTTCCACTATCCTGCAGGACTTCAAAGTGTTGTACCCCATGCTGAGCGACTATGATATACGCTACTACATCTTCCTGCTGCTGCGGGCGCTAGACTACAGTCATAGTCAGGTGTGCAGTGTGAAAGTTGGAAAGGTTGCCAGCATGGCACACAGGCACATGTAGCCCTTGTACTTACCTGCATTCATATCTTTGGTGAATAGCAACTTGCACAATGTTACGCAGCATGCTGGTGCTAGCCTGTTTCCAGCAGGGTTTGTAGGCATTGTCGTGCCAAGGAACCTTGTTGCTGTGATTAGAAGGCTTGTGTGTTGCATGTGCACTGTCCCGCTCATGGCTTGTTTGGACATGGTTCCAAATAGCGCATCTCCTAGCAGGCTGACATCACCTCAGCCAAATCAAAAACAGCCAAAGCTGACTGTGATGTGTTGTGCATTGATGCTTGTCCTTGCAGGGCATCATGCACCGTGATGTCAAGCCTCACAATGTCATGATAGATCACCAACAACGCCAGCTTCGCCTCATAGACTGGGGTCTTGCTGAGTTCTATCACCCAGGCAGAGAGTACAACGTGCGAGTAGCTTCAAGGTGGGTTTGGCAGCTCAAAGTGTTGAAAGGACTCCATGTACTGTGCCTGCAAGCTTTTGTAGCCACTTCCATGCCAGCAACAGATCAGCTCTAGATCAACATGTTTGCTGAGGAGAGGTCTCTCTACTGATGTAGTCAGTACACCAAGAAATGCCTCGTCTCCGATTCTAATGCTTGCTCTGCTGCATCCTGCACCACCCCCCACGTTGCCTGCTCTGTTGTTGTCACAGGTATTACAAGGGGCCTGAACTGTTAGTAGACCTGCAGGACTATGACTATGGCTTGGACTTGTGGTCCCTGGGCTGCATGCTTGCTGCACTGCTGTTCCGCAAAGACCCGTTCTTCTGTGGGCATGACAACTACGACCAGCTGGCCAAGATAGCGCGTGTTCTAGGCACTGACCCGCTGTATGAGTACTTGGCAAAGTATGGGCTGGAGTTGGACCCTCAGGTTGGTTGATGGGTCGGAGCGTACGTTGTCAGAGCTCTGCTGATATGATGTATAGCTGTTCGCGTTGGTTTGAATTGTATGCATTGTTGAGCAAGCCCTATGATGTCCTCTTACTGTGCTTACAATCATAGCAGCTGGTAAGAAGGTTGCGGAGACCACAGACTTGTGAGACTGTGATCCCTGTTTGTGGTTAACTCTCAACTCTGCGTGTTGTACTCTGCTGTGTTTGCCCTGCAGCTTGAGGCTCTCATTGGGCATCATAGTCGCAAGCCATGGGCCAAGTTTGTCAATCCCGAGAATGCACACCTGGTGTCACCAGAAGCATTGGACTTCCTGGATGGTTTGTTGAGATATGATCATCAGGTGCGCAGCCTGACATGCAGCGACAGGTTTCAGATTCACATGTGCTACTCATGAGTATGTGTCTCGCAGCAGCCACAGAATCGTGCATGTTCTGCCTTGCGGTTGTGACTGCTGGTAATTGTCCCCAGTATCAGGTTGGAGCGAGCCAAATTCAACGTTAGTGTTGCTGCAGCCAGCGAGTAGCAATAGCCAGTTGAAGAGGTCCTGTATGGCATGTCTTGAAATGTTTCAAGAAGGCTGCCGCAGCATCAGACCCAGCATCAGACCCTCACCACTACCGCCTTGCTATTCGCTGATGGTCTGAACACTGCAGGAGCGCTTCACCTGCAAGGAAGCCATGGCTCATCCGTACTTTGCTCCTGTGAGGGAGCGAGAAGGTTGGGATGTAAATGGAGAGCCAACAGCAACAGCAGCAGCCAACAGCAGCGAGGGAGACGGTAGTTAGGTTCATATGCCCAATCCTCTGGATGCTTTTGGTTTTTGAGTCTGAATGCAAATGTAGTAAAGTAGCACAGCATATGGTTATAGGCCAGATGCATTTGTGTATACTACAGCGCCTTTGAATAAGTCAGCTATCACTTGTCTGTACATGTGTTGCTGTATTCATGCACTAGGAGAGCAGTGTGTACATGCGCACAAGTGGTGGCTGTGGATTCACGAGGAAGGTATAGCGGCTGTTGCTGTTCATTTGTTGGAGTGGTGTGCAACAGGCAAGCTGGGGCCCTGTGGCACGAGGGTGGACTTGATCGCTGTCCAGGCTGTGAAGAGAGGCTCTCTAGAGAGCTCTGAGCTCAGTATACTGATCAGACTCTTCCGGAAAGCTCATCAGGTCTGACTGATAAGTCAACCACTCTCTTCTTGTTTGCAAGTCTTTATTAGCAAGTTTTTCTACTGCGTTTTCAAGCAGGATGTAATGCTTGTACTACACTGCGGCCAACGATCACCACGAAGCAGAGAAGCTACTTGGGAGGCTCAAATCGACTGACATAATGCCAAGTTGGATCCAACAAAAACCTACCAAGGTGTAGAACGAAGATGGGGAACTTGTAGCAACTCATACCCAACGAATGTAAGAAGCACAACCATGTTGTTGATGTGACGGCTGCTACCCTTCCAAGAAAACTTTAGAATCATACCATGAACATCAGATTGCTGCTACATACAACAGGAGAGTTCACCACAAAACCTGCCAGGATCACATTGTACAACACCAACGGCAACTATCTCGTTCTCAACTTCTCAAGTGCAGTCTGGATACGCTCCATCAAGTCTTGACTGCCAGCACAGCCTCGCAGTTCACCACTTGTATCAGCTCTACCGCCAACTCCCACTCCTGCTGCAGCTTGACTGCTTGCTGCACATGTACTATGTTCAAGTACATCCTTCAAGACGTCTTCATAACCCAAGCGCCTTAGTGCTGCAGCTCGTGCTACAACAGCTGCATCACTTGCAGAGGCACTGGCGTCACCGCCTGTTGACGCACCTTCTGCTACCTTGTCAGACCACAATAGATTGATGACACACCACACAGCTGCTAGATGCACATCCAGACAGAGAACAACTGGTTCATGCTTCCTACAGTATTCACCTGCTGCGACACTCATCGGTGTGGCGCTGCAACTGGCACTCCTGCGCAGATACTGCAGCAGCAAGAGAGGTATCCTGGTCGCCATGACAGCTGCTTTGTGTGCTTCAGTGCCAGAGCATACATTGTTCACAGCATACAGCACAGACGTCAGCTGATTTTTCACATAGTGCGCTGTAATCTCTTCTGGGGTTGGTGCTCCTGCTGAGACAAGCTGCCTGTACTTTGCTGACTCTAGGCGGTCCGCCAAAAAAGACAAGAGCCCATCATTGCTCCATTGCAACACCTGCAGCACAGCAGGCACATCCTCAGATCGCTGCATAAACAAGCAATCCTTGTCACCCCATAACCACGCACATTTTGCAGGCCAGAAATCATACCCTTACAATGATCATCAGACAAAGTGGACCTGCAAAAACATCAACTAGTGTTGCAGATGTCCCAGACCTATACAAGGACCTTGTGCTGCACTGCATCACATGGATTACATACTTCAGCAACAACGGTAGCTCAGCCAGACTGCTCATATCAGCCCACCTGGTCAATGCTATCCCCTCCAGAGCACAACAGATTCTGCAGCAGCCCATAAGCTTGCTGCTGCACCCTAGCATCATTCTCAGCAGTCAGCAGCTCCATGAACTGCTGCCAGCTCAACTCAGACAGCAACGAGCCTCGCACTGCTGTACTGCACTCAACTGCCAGGTTCTTGTAAGCCCACACTGCCTGCATTCGTAGCTCTGTTTCCATATTGCTGAACAGGGGAACAAGCGCTGCTATGACGCCAGACTTGATGAGGCTTGAACGGACACTGCTGAAACCCAGGACCAGGTTACAGACTGCAGCTGCTGCTGCCACCTACATGAATGAGCAGACAGGTATGCAGACACACGTAAGCAAGGAAGCCTGTTGAGCAAGATTGCCAGCAGCAGAGCAGATGACCTTCAGCTTCACTGTGTTGGGACTGCAAATCTATGTGCACATCAGGCGATTACAAACTGTACAATGAGTTTGCAAACAGACCCACCTGCACATCACTGGACTGGCTGTCCTGCAGCATAGCAACCAAGGGAGCTGCTACAGTGTCCGGTATTGAGCCGCCTCTCAGCAGCTTTACACTCTTGCTTAAGCCCCTAAGGCACTCAGCAGCAGCTACCCTTATGCTGACATCACTATCACTCAAACTTGGTACTACTGCTGACATCATTCGGCCCCCTTCCATCAACTTCTGCCTAGCTTCATCACCCTGCATCGCTATGGCAGCAAGTGACATCAAGCAGCCTTTGCGCAGCGTTGCTGCATCTTCAACAGCAGCTGCTGCTGCCATGGCTGCAGCTGCAAGTCTGGCTGCCTTGGCTGCAGCAACTGCTGATTTGTAGACGGTGGTGGTTGCTGCAGAGCTGGCTGGCTGAGATACTGCTGCATGGTTCGACTCTTTGGGTGCAGAAGACGCTGCTGATGCTGCCTTACTGTGCAACAGCTTGATCAAACTCTGAATGGTATCAAGCTCCACAGCCAACTTCAATAGTTCAGGTCTGCGCAAAGAAGACATGGGATGCTTTCAGTATGCTGCTACTATCCACTGCTGATATTGCACACACTTCGACACACTAAGCAGCACTGCTACTACAGACGCGTGGGGATTTGTCAGTGTACTTTTGATTGCTGAGCTGCAGTCTACTTGAGGCCCTGAGAGGCTGCTCACAAGTCCTCACTTACTGATCATGTACGAGTGCTGAAAGCACCAGGGGCACTTGGTACAAATACCGATCCTGACCCTTGCCAGACGTAGTGCAACCCATGGCAGCTGACCGACCACCTGGTGCTGCTGCTGCTGCCGCTGAGTCGGCTGCCACCAACAGGCGGGCGACATATGGCAGCACACAGCGGCACACATCAGCTACCTGCAGCTGCAGAATGTGAACACAACAACCAACTGTCAGACTTGCTGCGCCTGGCTGATATTGTGGATGATCAGCAGGATATCATGTGATACATGAGAGACCAGACGATAGAACCTTGCAGGGTAACAGGTCGTCACATATGTCTTGGTCTGCTGATGTGAAGTGACACCTGGTCCACACTGCTTCACACAATCTCTCACCTGCACCGGCTCGTCCAGATCCCCTACGTGCCTGCCGATACTGCTGATGCAGCTGATACACAGATACCGTACTTTGCCTGTGTGCTGCCTGGTGAGATGCAACAGCTGTTGTAACACCGGGGGATACTGCTGCTGCTGTGTCTGCTGCAGGGATGCCTGGCTACCCCAACTGCATCCAGCTGCTGATGTCTTCTGCTGACTGCAGGTAGCTGTGTATGCTGGTTCAAGCAACAGCTGCTGACAGGCATCCTTGCTGAAGTGTGTGATTGTTGCCAAAGCCTCCACTGCAGCCTCCTGCACATGATGCATACACAACTTGATCTCAGCTACACAAGTCAGCACCTGCCAATCCAAGCAGCTGGTTGTGGAGCTGTACAACACAATTGCCAAGCATCACATGAAGTGCTGCACGCATCATGCTGGGATATGCTGCAGTGCAGTATGAGTGTGTACTGGCACAGCATCTGTCACATTTGTGCTTTGTGAACTGAATTAGGTACTTCATCTGCACACCTGACTGCTGTCTGATGCTGACATCAGAAGCTGCACCAGAGCAGGAACAGCACCAGCACTCACGATAAGACTTGCCTGCAGGAAGAACAGCGGAGAACAAGCACAGTGATGGCTGTGCACTTATCTCACAAGCACTTGCTGCGCAGTCATGCAGAATTTGTGCTGTGGGCAAACCTGTATACAGGTTTCAAGATATAGTATCAAGCACCCAGGTTTGTGGAAACATGCAAGTTCGGACAAGACCGCCGCAAGTAGCTACCAGCAGGCTGCTCTCGTGTCTATTACTTCAAGCTAATGCATCATGCATGCATGGGCACTTGCATGCTGTTGCAAGCCAGCAGGGCATGTTGAGCACGGGCCCCCATCAAGCCGTTGACAATGCCTACCTGTGCTTCATCGGTGCAGCACAACCTGAGCAAGCCTGCTGCTATGTCATTCACGTGAACATAAGATGACTGTCTCACCAACTCGACGATACGATGCAGCACTGGTGGCTGCAACACAGGGTCCCGTGGAGCTGATGAAGACTGCATGACAGAACAGTACATCCTGATGCCCAAGGCTCTTGATGCAGAGGCATAGCAGGTCAGATCACTTTCTGCTCATCTAATCCTTCACATCGTACCTGCAACACCAGCTTCAATGACCTAGCGGCTGCAACCACCACCCGCTGGTCGTTGTGTGTCAAAGCATGGACCAAGCTGCTGATGCCATTGCATTCAACAACAGCCCGGGCACCATCTTCTATACCGTATGCAAGACTGCCTATTGCTGCTATGGCTTGCACTTGTAGTTCTACGTCGTTACTGGAACTGAGTATACTATGAAGTTCTGGTATGCAGTGCAAGTTGCAGTACTTTTTGTATCGATTGCCTATCACAGAGTTCTTGATCTCGCGAATCTTTTTGAGTTTCAGAGACCTTTCGGAAGTTTTTGATGAACTACTGGTAGACTGACTGGGAGAAACCATGGTCTCGTTAGCCATCAATCAAGTTTTCGACAAACATGTGAGCACGCACCGGCACCCCTGCAGTTCTCCTCATTAGTCAGCTGAAGATGCTCGTATATTTTGTTCCTAGTGCCTCATGCCTTGGCGCCTAGGCTTCATAAGACCCTCGTGTCCCCACGCTTCACATCGTATCGTTCATTACGCCGAGAAGCAGGCCCCGTTGGTTTTCAACCGGCTCATTTCTTGCGCATCAGCTCCGACTCTATACTTCAAGAAGTGATTCATCAGCGTGGAGCCTGTTTTCAGCACCGAAATTGGCAGGTTTTGAGGGTGCTTTCCCTCTGTCTCGTTCGGGCCAGCACAAGCACCCTGCAGCGCCCTGCAACCTCCATTCAGCATAAATTTGCCTTTTAATACGGATTTTCAATCAAGCTGTTCTGCAGCTCACCTCAACCATCTTGCGTCCCAGCTGTTGTTGTTGCCAGTTATCAGCTCAACATTTGAGATCGGAAGCCCAAGGCAGGTCTATATATAGAGATCAGCAGGCTCTTATGGCCGCTGCCGGGATACCTGCATCGAGTACTGCCGTCTGCAGGCAAGTGTTCCTGTGTTGGCGCATTTCTGACGCCATCGAGCGATGCTTTGTTGGGTTTGCACCTTGATCATTGCTTCAAACAGCGCGGAGCTTACCTGGGACTCTCAGATGCATTGCTCGGCAGAAGCAGCATCCTCTAAACAGCAGGCTGGGTCAAGACGCTTGCAAGCATAGTTTGCTGCGCAATTGAGGTTGATCGTATTTCAAATCTTAACTCATGATGCTTGGCCGTCTTGCATCTCCTCTCCTTGTACAGCGGGAGTTGCCATATAACCGGCTCAAGACATGAACCAGTCCAGCAGTATGCTTGGCATCTGCCTGTGTATGCCTAGCACCATTTGTATTATGTTATGCATCTCGTCTGTAATATTTTCATACCACTCGCACTATGCACCAACCAATCAGTTGGCGTTTGACCGCAGGTGAACCAAGCAGTCTCGGCAGGTTCACAGCGCATGGGGCGCACGACCCGGTCATCTGCAGCTGCAGCTACCAGCCCCTCTGTCAGTCAAGCTGCGGAAAAGCAGGAGGAAGATGAGGACGCAGCTCTGCCTGCGGAAGAGGAAGAGCTAGCATCTGGCAGTGATGAGGACGAGGGTGAGGAGGGCAGTGAGGAAGCAGATGTTGATGAGGAGTCGCAGGAAGCTGCGGAGGGGGAAGATGTAGCCAGTGAGGTGAGAGCTCGATCTGATTCCATAGTAAAGCCCAAGCAGACATATATCCTGACGTCAGTGGCTTGCCTGTCCTGCACCTAGCTGCAGCACACGTCACCACCCAGCGCCGCAGGCAGCATATGTACTGTGTCTGTGGTATGTTGGCGCATAATCGACTCGGGGGCGTGGTGTTGTTCGAATACTGGAGTGGCGTCAATTTCTTTGTACAACAGCAGGACGAAGGTGGGGAGCAAGATGGCGAGGATAACGAGGATGATGCGGCAGGAGAAGCTGAGGCAGCTGACGAAGCTGAGTCAGACGAAGATGATGAGGCAGATCAAGAGGAAGAACCAGATGCAGCAGCAGCAGATGAAGATCAGCAGGAAGGCACTGCGGATAAGGAGCAGCAAAAGAAGCAGCAGCAGCAGCAGGTTGTGAAAGCAACTCCCAAAAACAAAGGTGGGAGGCCACCCAAGAATGCAGCCGCGCAGACTGCAGGGAAGCCAACCCCAGCTCCCAAGAAAGACTACAGTGCAGTGTTGAACCTGCCGCCTGAGGAGCAGCATGCACTAGTAGTGGAGGCAGAGAAGATCAGGCGCTTCAGGCACTCTGCTCGAGCTGTACCTGCGTGTCCTGAGCCCAAGCGTAACAAGACACATTGGGACCATCTGCTGGAAGAAGCAGAATGGATGGCTAAGGAGTTCCAGAGGTGAGCGCACAAACGCAGATCGGTCCAGAGCGCTGTAAACCAAAGGTGCAAAAGCATTACCGCAGCCTGTGGAACCACTAGCATCTGACTCGCCTTGGTTTTGCCAGAGCCCACTGAATCTGTGACGGTCGTCGTCAAACAGCAGTAACATTGACCAATACCTGCAGGGAGCGTGCCTGGAAGATCAAGCAAGCCAAGCGCTTTGTTCGTGCTGTTAAAGCTTCTAAGAAGGATGTAGAAAGCAGGGCTGAAGTACGTGCTCAAGAGGAGCTTAGCAACATCCGCAAGAGAGCCGCATGGATCTCCAAGCAAGTGCAAGGCTTTTGGAAAAAGGCTGAGCGGGTTGTCAACTACAAGGTAGATATGGGCTTCGTCCTTGCTCTTGCACTGCTGGCATCGCACTGATATCCCTCTTTCAGTCTGCTAAGGATTCAACAGCACTGGTCATCATGTTGTGGCAGATAACCACTACCTGCTGATGGTGTTGCACTGCAGATCTATGTAGCTATTGAGACCCGGAAGCGAGCAGTACTGGATCAGCATCTAGACATGATTGTTGGCCAGACTGAGGCTTTCTCCAAGATGTTGGCGCAGAATCTTGTAGGCCCTGAGCAGCAACAGCAGCAGACTCCAGCCTTACTTCCAGCTCCTAAAGCAGATGGCACAGACAGCATGCGGCTCGACACACCTCAGCAACAGCAGCAGCAGGATCTCATGTCACCCAGCAAGCATGAGGAGGTGAAGCTAGAAGTAAAGCAAGAGCCAAGTGAGGACGAGGATGCTGAGGATACAGTAGCAGCGCTTGCTGGTGATTTGCTGATGGATGATGAGCCCTCTGATGAAGCAGCTGCAGGTTCATCACATCACAAACAACAGCAGCAGCAGCAGCAGGTTGATGGTCTCACTGTCTCACCTTCTAAGACAGCAAGTAAAAAGCGCAGGCATAGCAGCAGCGGAACAGCAGCAGCAGATGGAGCGTCCACAGCACCTGCTAGTGAATATGGCGAGCAAGTGGCAGAACGCCCCCGGTCAAAGCGACAGCGGAACTCTGCTGCAGCAGCGTCTCAGCGGTCCAGCAAGCCTGCTGCTGCAGCTGGCAAGATAGGCAAGGCACAGGCAGCAGCTGGTGGTGATGTGGACTTCAAATCAGATGAGGAAGCTAGTGATGACGACGAGGCAACACTGGAAGAAGAGGAGCGATTAGCAGAGGTATGTAGCTACTGTCAATGAATGACAAGCAGGGTGCCACAGCCATAGAGTCCTTAGGGGTTTGTTCATATCTGTCTACTTGCCACATGTGTGCTGCAGCATCCTGGTTAGCTGGCACAGCTGTGTTGGCTGCCTGCATACTGTGGCAGTCACTAGTGGGTGGTCAACATGCGTGTGCTGCTTTTGTTCATGCTCAGGGTGATAATGACAATAATGACAATGAACTAGATGATCTGGATGCTGAAGCAAACATGCCTATAGAAGAGCTGCTAGCAAAGTAAGTGAACTCTACTGGCTGAGGGGGTGGTCATAAAACAGGCAGCAGCACTGGTCCCACATGCTTTACCATTGTTGTTTGTTAGCATCGTCAAAGGTATCAGTCGAGCACCTCATGCTATAGTCACCAGATGGCAGGGATCATGTTTGTTTTGCGGCATGTATCAGCTGTATGTGCCAATGACATGCAGGTATGGGTTTGTTGTGCCAGACAAGGATGATGATCAGCAGCATCATGACAGCGATGATGAAGAAGATGAACAAGAAGATGAGCAAGAGCAGCATCAACAGCAGGAAGGGCAGCCAGACAAAGCAGCAGAAGCTGGGGGTGAGCAGCATGAGGCTTCTGATGCAGGCACTCCAGAAGCAGTCAAAGAGAAGCAGCAGCAGCAGCACAGTAAGCAGCAGTCAGCTGAGAAGCAGCAGCAAGATAAGCAGAAAGGTGCTGACGATGATGATGAGGCAATGGTTGCAGCTAGCAGGGATGCTGCTGCTGCTCAGCCGACTGGCTTCACACTGGCAACAACCAAGGTAGGTACAAAGCCATCTCTTAGCAATGCCATGCAGATGAAAGACATGTACCTCAGACAATAGCATGACGTTCTCTGCAACTTATAGGCTTTGCATTGCACACTAGCATGACTGTGTTGGACTGACATCAATGGCGCTATCACTGCTTCTTTGCAGGTCAAGACTCCTGTGCCTTTCCTTCTAAAGGGCCAGCTGCGTGAGTACCAACACATTGGCCTTGACTGGTTGGTCAGTCTGTATGAGAAAAGGATCAACGGTATCCTGGCAGATGAGATGGGTCTCGGCAAAACCATCCAGACAGTAGCCCTGTTGGCGTACTTGGCTTGTGAGGAAGGAGTCTGGGGGCCACATCTTGTGGTGGTGCCGACCAGGTGTGTGCTAGTTCGCTTTGTAGGAGCAGCTCCAGTCTGCAGATATCTGCACTAGCATGGTGCTTAGCAGAGCAGGATGATAGCTCAGCTAATGCGGAGTACCTTGCTTGCTGTATATGCCAGTATGCTGATGCATGATGTGTTGGTGCTGCTTATCTGTAGTGTGATGTTGAACTGGGAGATGGAGTTCAAGAAGTGGTGTCCGGCGTTCAAGCTGCTGACCTACTATGGCACAGCCAAGGAGCGCAAGCAGAAGCGCCAGGGCTGGAGCAAACCGCATGCCTTCCATGTTTGCATCACAAGCTACACGCTGGTACTGCAGGATGCCAAGGTAGGTGCTGTTGCAGCTTCAAATAGGCACCCCAGTTGGTATTGGACGTTGCTGCAAGCACCTATCTTCGTCCAGTGTACTGTTGTGACCTTTGTTGGCTCGCTCCAGCTCACTCTGTTGTCGTACTTAATGATGTTTATGTTGATGTTTGCAGATGTTTCGTCGCAAGAAATGGCGGTATTTGATCCTTGATGAAGCGCACATGATCAAGAACTGGAAGAGTCAGCGCTGGCAGACACTGTTGCGGTTCAACAGCAAACGCAGGCTGCTCATCACAGGAACACCTCT